>VXAA01003302.1:0-51120 GCA_013399115.1 Anseranas semipalmata | reverse complement strand
CACAACCAGCGTCGCTCCCTGGCTCGGCTCTGGCCAGCGGCGGGTCCCTTTTGGAGCCGGCTGGAGCTGGCTCTGATCTGACCTGGGGCAGCTGCTGGGCTCTGCTCACAGAGGCCACCCCTGCAGCAACCCCACTACCAAAATCTTGACATTATAAACTCAATACTGTTGAAAATTCAGTTCAAATAAAAATCAAGACACTGTCTTAAAACTGTTGAAATGAAAGGACTATAAAAATGTTAAAATTAAAGCTTTTTTTTTTTTTGCAAATAATCTTTTTCTTTATTGAAACTGATTTGACAAATTCTGTCCCACATAGCTATGATCTCCTTTAATCTGCTTTTTGAGGTTGAAATTTAGATTTGCAGTGGAGCTTTGGACTGTTCTCTCTAGTAGCCCACATAGTAGCAAACAGCTTGAAAACAGAAGATACCTAGAAACTTTTTAAATTGAATCCATCACTAAAAGTAGAGTATGGTGTTGCCCACGAAGTTTTGAATACTGCAGAGTCATGTGCTAGATCCTTTAAGTGACCCTTCAGCAGTGCTTTAGGGAGACATATTGGGGCAAATTTGTTTGCAACCTATGGTGCTAAAGTCAGTACAGTCTCATAAAGCTTTGAGAAATTCAGCTTAAGCAGTATTTCAAAGGGTCTTAGATAATTTGTTACAATTTGGCAAATGAATTCTAGCAGTTGGCTTACTGGTAATCATCTTGTTTATCAGCTTGGAGAAATGAGGGAAAATGTTTCTCAGGTTCTTCTGGAGGTAGCCTTTTCATTTATTTTTTCTTTGTCTTTAATTCTTTGAGAAAGTGGTAGTGTGAGTTAAAGGCTGTCCCCTAAAGGTTGTGTATACTACATGTGCAGTGCAATAAAAGTGGCTTCTGCTTCAACAAATGAGGCATTTGCAATAGAATGTAGTTTTTGAAATGCATGTTCAGAACAACTGTAATACTTAGTGTAAGATCCTTGAAGAACAACTGAAACTGAATATCTGCATAGATTATCTTGTGCTCACCCAGAGCGTATTTTAAATATATTGGTGTTTAATACTTAACTTTAATACTTTAATATTCTGGTAATGCAAAAAACTCTCCAATTTAGAAGCTCTAATGTTTAACTCTTTCAGAATTTTATAGTAAGTACACACATGCAATTTATATTTGAACGTTTTATGTATTAATTGTCCCAGTGAAAGCTACTATCAAATAAATACAAAACATAATGTCATATGAGGAACTCACAGCCCCTTTTGAAAATATTGTTAGGTAGTACTGCTGTTGACTAGAGTTCTGATTGTATAGATCACCATACGCAGTGGCAGATGCTGTCCGAATTGCAAGCTGCTTAGGCAGTGACTTGCTTGCTGGTAGTGGTGTAGCCCACTGATTGGGAACCCTGGAACTACCATGTAATGTTGTAATGTTTTCTCAGACCTTTTTATAAGCTTGAAATAAAAGTAATTGCTGGTAAATTGCACATGTGTGAAAACTTTCCTTGCATGATAGTTGCTAAAATTTTCATACAGGAGTGTAGTGAACAATCTCATGTATTAAAGTGCAATAGAAAAAGTGCAATTCATTGTCCAGTAAGGAAATAAAATATGAATTAATTATTTGTATAGTAATTTTGAGCAGATATTCTCTATGGAGTCTGTATAGTAAACATAAACAAAAAGAAAATTTTGCCAAAACACAGCTTGAAAGAAGGGATCTTATCCTATGTCAGTCATTGATTTAGTCTTTGCTATAAGTTGGCTTAAAGAGCATTGATGTGTCATGAAATCCAGTTTAGTAATCTGATCCATTTTGGGACTAGATGAATAATTAGGATTCCGGACCGTATCATATTGAAGCAACTTTGTCAGCAGCCTGGAACGGGAGAAAGTATTGGTTGTTACTGTGATTCAACAGTGGTCTTGTCTGTTTTTATTAATCATTAGGAAGTGGTCTTTCTTTAGGAGGAAAACGCTTTGCGGTGATTATGACTGTAGGTGAAAAGCTGAGGCAGTAAAAGAGTGACTTCACTGACTTATTCTTCATCATTAAGATGACTCTAGTGGTCTTTAATTTTTGTAAACTAATCCATAGAGGAATTGCTGTTTGTGTGAGAGTCTCAGTATGATCATTGATGTATGGCTAGTTGAACAGTATGGAAATTTGACCTTATTTAGATATCAATCCAGTTACAGAACAACATCACTACTCAATACTGGTTAAAATAATATATTTGTATGAATACAGGAAGATTGGATATAATTGGTATTTTCTTAAATCTAATTCTTATTAATCCCCTTCCTGTGCAGAACCATGTCCAGACTGACTCAGCTGGAGAGACTGGATTTAGGAAGTAATGAATTCACAGAAGTGGTGAGTTTTACCTAGATAACAGAGCTTTGATTGTTTTATAAATATCTTTATCCCATAATCAATTTGTAATCTCTATGAAAATGTAAAAATCAGCTTGAGAGTTTTGCTACTGAGCAAATATTATTCATACCTTATACTACTTTATGGAGCCTGTTTTAAAAATCATATATTTTCTTCTGCATACAAGTATCTGTTCTTCCTTAATTTGAAAATAAAACACTGTGGTATAGTGGGCTAATGTGCCAGTTAAATGTTAATGGCAATATGTCTATGAATTATAAACATAGTGGTTTGGCTTATAATAAGTTCTAAACATTTATTGTTTAGCATGTATGTAATGTTGCAGTTCTGTGTAAGCTGTGCATGACTTGCTTTTATTAGTGAGTACAAGCTATTTAGATGCAAGGGAAATTATATTAATTAGTTTTAAGTTTAGTATTGTTCTAAAGACAACAACAACTAAAAACAACAAAACACAGTTGAGGTCAATTGTGATCGGTGTGCTTCCTGTTAGTGGTGTCACAGACATGCATCTTCCATTTACAATCATTAAACATTCATCTGCTTCTACAAGTACTTTCCTGTATAAGGGAATTCAGATGTAAGTATAGTGGAACATCCTGGCCTACCGTATGATAAAGTCAAGCTTCTGTGTGCTACCAGTAGGCACTTCATTAGCCACAGATCATGAAGAGCTGAACACTTGTGGCGCCGTGTGGTTTGTTAGATATTATATAAAAGTGTATTTAAGGAAGTGTTCCTTAGTATTACACTTGCAGACATTACATTGTAATGAGCATACGGCAGGAATGGTAGGTATGCCTGTGGGAGCCTTAAATTGGCTCGGGCCCATGTTATGCCATAACAGCCAGGAAGTAAGTATAGGCTCTGAAAGTACCCGTTAGGATATATTTTTGGCTGATTGCTTCATCTCTCCCAGCCTCTTATCTGGAAGAGTCAACTACTGAGGACTTATTTCATTAAAATTCTTTGGTAAAAGCACAAAAAGGGTTGAAACTGCCTTTTTTGGGGGGGGGTCAAGACCTGTCTAAAACATCGTCTTCATTCATTAACAAAAAAAAGAGTTAAGATTTTCACTTGGAAAGTTAATTATCGAGCCAGAACTGCGGGAATTTATACAGTAATACTATGTCTTTACACTACAAAGAAATCGAGTTCTGTATTTAACTGAACTTCGCTGTAGTTGTTATGGTACAGTAGCACATGGTTTATATTACTTTCTCAGGAGGGAAGTTTAAATGGTAAACATCCATGCTGCAAATGCTTTCCTAAGAAGTAGTCTTTCTCAGATGTAATAAGTTGTAATGAGAGCATATCCTGTGCTTTGTTTTATGGAATGGTTTGCTTATATTGTGCAGATGCACCGTTTGTTTTCTACTAGAAAATGAAAATTTGTTTCCCAGTTTTTTAGATCAATATCTTGTCAACTTAATAGTTTTTGAAAAACAGCTCTTCTGAGTTGATGGAATTTAAGGTTTTTTAGACCTCTTCCATGAGAAAGAATTATACACAAGACTTATTTATTGTGTGCTCCAGTTGAAGAATAATAGTTCCTGTAAAAATAATACTTTCTGTAAAGATTTAATACTGTGATCAAGTTCTTATCACATTTTTGTATATCTTGTATATATTTACATTTCAAAAAGTCAATTATCTGTTTTTTTTTTGATGACCCAATGAAAGAAGAGAATATAACAGCTATAGTAAGACATTACTTAAAGTTGCCATATGTGAATCACTGAAGTTATTTTTGAATTTCAATATTTTTTGTATGAAAATTTTTAAAATGTTTCCCTTTGCAGCCTGAAGTACTTGAACAATTGAGCGGGTTAAAGGAATTTTGGATGGATGGTAATAGACTAACACTTATTCCAGGGGTAAGTCTTTCTGCTGTATTAAATATTTAGTATTTTAACTTACTGTGGTATTTGCTTTGTCAATTAGCATATATATTAAAGTTTATGTATAATTTTAATGTTACTCAAAGACAAAAATCTAAATGCTACTTAAGGATTAACTGGCATACTTAGAAATTGTTACTGATCTTGAGAGTTGGGTACACAGTTTTTCTTTCACTGAAAGTTCTGTCATCTAAAAATCATGTTCTAAATAAGGAAAGGGGTAAAGATCCTAGATCAAATCCTGTATCAAATTTGGGGCTGCCCAGTCCTTGCAGAAAGGAATTATTTTGTGTTAGAGAGCAAGCAGGAATTTACAGGGTAAATGTTGTATGACTTTTTACTGGTAAAGGCTGTAAAGCAAGCAATGACTGTTGAGGATTTTATGCTGTGTGTACAATAGCAAATTCCTGAGAAAACATTTTCCTGGCTTCATGAAGGTTTCTGACATCTCTTGGAATTACATGGGGTCCAGGATGACCTATTATTGCAGTACTTGTGAACCTGTGTTTATGTTCTAGTAAACTACAGTTTGAAATTTGGGAAGCAGTTGGTCTGTTTTCAGACTTAAAATCGTTAGCAAACTTCTGATGTGAGGCTTTCTTGCCTGGTTAGTAGTCTTCTGTACTGTCTTTCTTCCCTTCAGCTAATAGTTCCTTAGGAAGGGTTGAGTGGATGTTAAACTTTCCAGCTTTATAATAAAAGTAAAATTGTATATGTGAAAGCAATCACATCTCCCCTGTGAAGATTTCAGAGAGTAGTGTGTATAAATCTTCAGGCTTATTCTTGGTTTATATGAAAATGTAATACATGCTTTACTTTGGCTTGTTTTGTTCTTCAGTGCAATTTAGTAGTTCTCTGTTGCTTTTGAGGTTAAGTAGAATGCAATTTTACACAAAATGCAAAAATAAACATTAAAAGACTTTATGTGAGTCAGATTATGTCCTTACATTACACTGTGCCTATCTGTTCTAAGTCTGTTCTAAGGCTTCTATCACTTGATCCATGGTACCTGATCATGGTAACATGGTAACAGTTGAATTTACAGCAGACTGACTTCAGAGAGACCTGCAGAATAACTGTGGTGTCTGTGTCTGTAGCAACACGTTAACCATGTGTATCAGCACAAAACATTTCATTACAACTTTTGGGTATTCCACATAAAATTGTATTTCAGCACTGTAAATAGGTTTTCTTTTTTTCCTGTGGCATTACATTTCGGAGACAGTTTGTTGTCAAAACTACTGGCTTTTTTTGTTTGTTTGTTTTGTTTTGAGCTTGCACTTCTTAGAAGGCATTTTCTCTTGCTTCTAGTTCATAGGCACTTTGAAACAACTGACCTACCTGGATGTTTCTAAAAACAATATTGAAGTGGTTGAAGAAGGTATTTCAGGTTGTGAAAGCCTACAAGACCTATTGTTATCCAGTAATTCACTTCAGCAACTGCCAGAGTCTATTGGTTTGTATTTTCAGTTAATTCAAGCTCTGAAAAGTTTATAGGTTAGATGGAATACTTGAAAATATACAAATGGTATTTTAGATCTAAGTTTCAATTGATTTAAAGTTTTGGATAAAGCTGAATAAAACATTTATATTTGTTCTTGAGCATTTTTGATTTTATGCAGTAGTTTGTAAATGGATGGGTAATTGTTGACTGTAACAGAGTTTAAAAAAAAAAAAGAAAGGATGTTTATTTCCTATGACTGCTTTGTGGTAAGCTGTCAAATGAGTTCTCTAAGCTCACCTTCTTAGTAGATAATGTAGCACTATGGGAATGCCAGGGAATATAAAAGATCTATCTTTTCCCCCTAATTAAAGATTAAAACTAGATTTAGTAAACTCCAGTGTTGTTTTTTATTTAGTTATTTGTTTTTCTACAGGTTCCCTGAAGAAGGTAACAACACTTAAAATTGATGAAAACCAGTTAATTTATTTGCCTGACTCCATAGGAGGGTACGTATTTCACCTGAATAAAACATTGTATTGCCTTTCTGCAAGTTTTCCTGTAACAATGCTTCCTCTATTGAATGTTTTTACACTTCTCTACTTGATTTAATTTCTTCTGCATGTTAATGTCTAAATAAAACTGATAGCAAGTGCCTCGTATCTTTCTCCTGGTTTTCAGCATTTGTTTTCTTTACATATTATTTAATATCAAGACCTGTGTTCCTCACTCAACAGTACAGCCACCAGTCTATAAAAGAAAAATTTAATGAGAGAGGAAATATATGTTTACAAAGGCATGCAGTTGTCTGAAAGTGTTTTTGGCAGTATCATAGCAGTGACCATGTTAAATATTGCAGGTGATTGAACCAGTATCAAAAAGCTTGTAAAAAGTGAATCTGAACATGCATAATTACCTTTCTGTGTATTATAGGGAGAATTTTCACCTGTTAATCAGCAAGTTTTTTTAATGTCTAAATTGATGTTCAGCAATTTAATTTAAAGCTCACAAATGATGGCAAAAATACTTGGTTCAGAATTAAAATGAAGAATATTTGTTCCAATTCATTTTCTCCTATTTTAATTAATGTACGTTATGGTTTTTGTCAGAATTTACAAACTATTTCTTCGCTGCTAACATGTCTTATGTTCACTGTCTCTAACTCCTTAAATTCTTGCACTCAACACCTGTTTGGCTATGATTTGTCACATTCTGAATGTTTTCAGTGCCTTGAGCCCTGTTTTCACTGAAAGCTCTCTTCTGAGGACAATATAAAAGGAGATTAAGAAAAAATAATAATTTAGGCAATGAGTAAAGGACTTTCTTGGGTTTGAATGTCATTTGGGTTTCAGAGTTTCATTTTGAATTCCATTTGTAATTGATACTAGTATTAATATAATTTAAACTTAAAGCATCCGATTAATGTTGGGTGAATTAACCAGTATAGCGGAGTAATACTTTTTTTAGGTTAGTATCAGTAGAAGAGCTGGACTGTAGTTTCAATGAGATTGAAACGTTGCCTTCATCTGTTGGACAACTCTCTAACATAAGGACATTCGCTGCAGATCATAACTTCTTAACACAGCTGCCACCAGAGGTATGTATTTTGTTACAAAACTGTAAAATGAAATATTTTCATGGATATTAAACTGCCTAGTCTGTACAAATTTTATTTGGATAACAAGTTAATAATACTTGAGTAGTTTTTTTTGTGTGTAAAGGAGGGTGTATACGAATATACAAGTTTTCAAATAATGAAATTAAATCTGGAAATTTTTCTAAGCAAGAAGTAGAATTTAGTTGCTATTGTATTGAAACTAACATATAAGAATAAATCTAATTATACTAGGAATATTGTATCTTAACGAGGAAAAATAACTGTAGACTAGTTGTTTTAAAATAATAAAAAAATGTATAGTTAGAGCTGTGAAGGTGAATTGATTTTTTTTTTCTTTCCAGATAGGAAATTGGAAGCATGTAACAGTGTTGTTTCTGCATTCTAATAAGCTTGAATTTCTCCCTGAAGAAATGGGTGATATGCAGAAATTAAAGGTCATCAATCTGAGTGACAATAGGTTTGTGAACACATAATTCAACTAAAAGTTTTGTGAAAAGCAATAGCATTACATATGTTTTATTGTAACTGATGTCTATCCTCCAAATGTAAGTAGAGGTATTTTTATGAATATATTATACTATTTTTCATTATATCTCACCCACAGTTTATAAGCTGACTGAAATGCATGTATTTTGTTTATTGTTGTTCCACTGTATTTTACTTATTATTGGTCCACTGTATGAAGATATATTTCTTTGAATTGGGCACATACTTGATCACTTAAGCACATGCACTGACACTCAGCTTAGATAAGCCCATGGTTGTTAGCATGTATTTTTATAGGGAATTAATTTGTTGTCTTCTTAAAATTTCTATTTGATTCTTAGCTAAAAAATTAATAGCTTCCTGTATTGCATATGGAGGACATAAAACAGTATCACAGTATATTGTAAAACACTTGAGTGTGTTGGGGAAGGGGGGAGAAGGAGTTGTGTTTCATTAGAGCTGGTCATTAAAAACCGGCAAAACACTTCTGTTTGGGGAATTGCCAATTCACAGAATTGAAATATATTGGGAGAGATGAGTCTGAGCTCTCCCTCCTGTTCTCCAAATCCAGCTTCTCTGTACTTCACTCATAGCCTGATATATCCATTAATGACGGAGCTCTTATTATTCAGGGCAGCCCCATGCCCATACATTTTACTTTTTGGGAAAAAAAAAAAAGAAAAAGCATTATTTCAGGTGTGGCCCTTTTTTCTTAATTGGAGCACATGTGTATATTGAAGGACAAAATTGCTGAGGATCCTAATTAAAGTATGAAAATAAATAGTCCTGATTTTAAGTTGGATAGTTGATTTAAGTGCAATAATTGTCTTAAAAATTCTGTTCATGTCACTGAACTGAGTTAAATTCAAGTTACATTGTCTCACTTTTTAAGCTGCTTGCTAAAATGTGTAGAAGTGCACATTTTTAAAAAAATCTGGGTATAGCTTTGAATCTAAATTAAGTGCTGTTGTCTTTCAACTGTCAATAGTTATTAATTTAACAGTATCTGTAAATGTCTTTTGTAAACATTTTTGCATGCTAATGCAGCAATGTTTCTTAGCAGTCTTAGTATTGATAAACTCTTCTTCTTGTAATTTACAGACTGAAGAATTTGCCATTTACCTTTACAAAACTGCAACAGCTCACTGCTATGTGGCTATCAGATAATCAGGTGAATTTTGGGGGGGAAAAAAATATAGATAGATGATTGTTGACTTTATTCCTAATGGAATTGACAAGTACAGAGCAATCTGTTGTATAATGAGAAGTGGTACTGTGTATGTGCATCAGTACTTCCTTGACATTATTTTGTCCATTCTCCTAAAATAAACAACATTGAGCCTACCTTACTTTAGAGCTTTTCATAGTTCTGGCAAAGTTCTGTGTTGTTAAGAAAAGCAATTTAATAGAAGTTGGATTTTTTTGTTGTTTCTTCAGGCTTACTTAACAGGAAAGGTAGTGCTTGATAAGTAGCTAGTATTTGAATGTGTAGCATGTTGTTTCTTCCACAGATGTACTGTTGGGGAAACTTAGCATGCACTCTTTTGTGCTAGGTTGCTTGAACGCTGTGACTGTCCAAGTTTCAAGCTATTGAGAAGTAACTAATGCACTCATGCCATGTGTTTTTCTCTCTGTATTATACCAATTTCCTGAATGGTATTAAGGTGTACAGGGGTTCCAGAAATCCTCTAGCCTCAGGTGTGGTATAATGGAAGCACTTCTACTGATTTCAAGAATCTCCTGCCCTTTTTTATAAGGAGTAAGAGATATTCAGTCTGGTATCTATATAAAATACTGAGTACAAATTTTCTTTCTTTATATGACTGTCCACAGGTATAAATGGCTAAATATACCTGTGTATTCCAGCTCAGCCTGCTTTGGGACAGTAATAAGTCCTAGCAGGAAACTGGGTTATTTTTTGAATATCCAGTGTTTGTTCTTCTCTAAAAGTTGTTTTTGAGTTTCAGTTCCCAAAGCCAGTCATCTGTCAGACAGACGTGTTAATAACTTCATATTTCCTCTGAATAATTTTCACAAAATGATGTAATACAAGGCAGAGCAGTTTTCAAAGTAAAGCAACGGGCATGCTCTGTATTATGCAGATCATACGTACCTTCTACATGTGTGTATATTCTCTTAACGGATCCTTCTTTGATTTGCTTCTTAGTCTAAACCACTTATCCCTCTTCAAAAAGAAGCTGACCCTGACACACAGAAAACAGTGCTTACTAATTACATGTTCCCCCAGCAACCAAGGACTGAGGATGGTAAGAATTTCTGAAATACCTTGTCAGAATGTTCCCTTTTTGAAAATAAAAATAGGAAGACAGTCCAGCTAACATGATTTTCACTGGATAATAATTAGATAAAAGTTTGAAGTAAACTTCTAAGTGATGAAAAGTTATGTGATGAATGAGAAAAGCAGTTTAAAAACATGATCCACATATTAGTAAATTCTAGGTGAAAATATGTTTCAGTTGGAAGCATGCATGTGAGGAAGAGTGAGGTGAGGAATGGACTGGTAGGATCATGTTCTACTATGGTTGCCACTTCCTGATGTGACACCCTATTTCATTCAGGCGGAGTTCAGTGGTTTAGACTGAAATTCTCCTTGCCAAGTGTCTGCTTCAGACTGACTATTTTGACAAAATGTTAGACTCCATTACTGAGTACATAACTCTGGAAAGGTTGATAGCATTCTGTATCTTATGTTAAGAGAAAAAAAAAAATCAGCTAGGAAAAAAATGCTTTTTGGTTACATTTAGTTCAAACTGTTTTATAAAAGGTTAGGTCCAGAATATTAAGACCTTGCCAGAAAGTTATTTCTTCACACTTGTGAAATAGTTAGGAAAATGAGTAACATTCCATCAGTAATGTCGTTGGGAGTTAGGGAAAGAGTGTAAAGTCTGTATATTTCTCCACTTTCCTTGCCCTGCGGGCAAAAGGAAAAAGCTTGTACCTCTTTCACAGAAGTCAGATTATTTTTGAGCTATATGAAGTATAGTAAGCATGTACTTGGATTTTATAGGGGGGTAATCGATGAGAATAATTGAAAACTAACAGTTGGCAACATTTTCTATTCAGTGGCACAAATGTCTAGTACTTTGAGAGGAGTAATCAAAAATATCTACAAAAACAGTAAATTATGCATCACTTTTAGAGCCTTCTAATGCAGATAATGAATCTGCAATACCTGTGACAGACTGTGAGAGTTATAAAAATGATCTGGAGATTGTGAGTGAAGTTGAAGGTAGTTCCTGAAAGCATTGTCTCTATTTGAATTTTATTTTACTAGGTTTGCTGGGTTTCTTTCTGTTGATAAAGAAAGGGCCAGTTGTTTGGCTTAGGTTGACAGAAGACCTCCTTCTGAACAGTCATTCGAAATAGAAGGTTTAAAGTTCAATAGATAACCTTTTTTAAATAAATAAATAAATATAAATTTTAATGAATTTTGCATTTGAGTAAGTAAAAACTGTGGATGAAATCTTAGTATTTAATAATGTAATGCCAGAACTGCATGGCATAAAGTTTAGTAGTTAGACCAATATTTAAACTGTATAGCAATATTATTGCTCTGGTAAACATCATCATTTCACACATTTCTTTGCAGGACCTACTTTTGCCTCAAGCTATAAATGGAAGATGTGATTTTATTATAAGTCTCTTGGATTAGGTACATAGGGACTGCATTGCTTGACATTGGCTTTGATATATGTGAGCGAAAGTTTATAGTAATTTTTGCTGTTTCCATTCTAAAAGTTAATTAACTGATAAGATAGAGCCCTGGAGCATGGGTCTTCAAATAGGACAAGACAAAGGTTTAAAGAGCAATTGAGACGAAGGCCTGAAGCAGTGAAGGATCTAGAAAAGGCAAAATATGGATACAGTATTTTAGAGAATGTCTTAGTTCTAGGTAGCCATACAAAACTTGATTTATTTGGCTGTTATGTCAAACTTACTCATAGAAACAGGTCACTATGAATTCTTGTTGTGCTGTAAGTATTTACACTNTTTGTGTGTCAGGAACTGTTTCAGTGATAGAGAAGTCTATTAGAATATTTTCAGATATGTTAAAATAGAAAGCTTACCCAATAAACACAGAGTAACAAATATTCCAATGTACTTGGGGAGCCCTAGAATTAAGCATTTTTCTATTTCAGGTATAGAAATATCTTGAAACAGTTAATATCCACAATCTTGGCATTTCTAGCAAAATATATGGGTTTGCTGCAGTGGTGGTGGCAGATTTATTAGACTGTTCGGCATGCTAAAATAGAACCTAGCCGATGTAACACAAGGCATAGGAGCATGCTAGAATAAGAGACAGTGGGTAAACAAAAGATTTTCTTCTCTTTAAAATTAGGCAAGAAATACTCTGCAAAGCTCTTCTCATTTGTATAACTGAAGCTAAATCTTGTGTTAAGTTTTAGATGCTTTCATTTATTTCAGGATTGGTAACAATGCAAGTTTTTGTCAGAAAGTCAATTTTCTGCTTCCTTTTTCATTAAGTGAAATCGGGTGAATGCTTTTGGATGTGCATAGTGAGACCACCTCACTGAAGTCAGTCTACTTAATTTAAGTATCATTTACTTTGTTACATAAATACGTATTTTAATATTATATATATATAATATAAATATTTTGCAGAGAGTTATGCTGAAAATTTGCAACTGTGAGTGTTCAGGCTAGTGTACAGCTATGTGCATGAAGTGTTTAACTTTACAGATAGGGATTTTACTATTATGAAAATACAGTCAAGTTTGTAAAGCAGTGAGAGCCCAGTTAGTCTTCAGCTTACTAATTGCTGTCTCTTACCTTTTCAAGTACACATACAAAAATGCACCAATGCCATCCAAGAAAAAGAGGATTTTTATTTTGTATAATGTATTCTATTCTTATAAGAGTCTGTTTTTTTTTTTTTAATTAGTTATGTTCATATCTGACAATGAAAGTTTCAATCCATCTTTGTGGGAGGAACAGAGGAAACAGCGTGCTCAGGTGGCATTTGAGTGTGATGAAGACAAAGATGAGAGAGAGGCACCACCTCGGGTTAGTATTGAATTTATTTTCTAATAGTTGATGCTTCCCTTCCTCTTTTTCCCATCCACACTCCCACATCCCACCTTTTTTCTTTTTTTTTGTCTGTGGATTTAGGTCTGCTGAAGAAATTGGGGCATAATTTGTTAGTTTAAGAGTATCTAGCTGGACAAAACTTTTTTTTTTTTTTCCCCCTCAGATCATTTAAAGTGGAGCACCAGGGAAAAAGTCTTAGCTGGTTTAAGGCAGTGTAGGGCATAATTAGGAGACTACTGAACTGTTTCTGCTGTGGGGGAGGGACAGTGGGGAAATAATGATTAATCCTGATTTTTCTTTAAGTACATTACAGTTGTTATATTTCTTCCTGCTTGCATTCAACAGACAATTAAAAAAAAAAAAAGTGATTTGTAATCTTGCTGGGTTTTATAAAATTGAATTAATCCAGGTAGACTCAAACTGCAAAGTGGAGATCCTATATTGCTGTGCTGAGTGTTTTGTCCTAATTCATTGCCTGTTTTAAAGCTAATACTTTAATTATGGCATTTAATTCAAATTAGAACATTACTTCTTTTTTGTTACACAGGAAGGCAATCTGAAGAGATATCCAACTCCATATCCTGATGAACTGAAGAATATGGTCAAAACTGTCCAGACAATTGTACATAGACTAAAGGATGAAGAGTCTACTGAAGATATTGCCAAGGAATCAAAAAGAGAAAGCCAGGCAGTTTCTGTAAAAGATGTGGGGGTAAAGGTTAGATACAATATTCTCTTTTGACTTCACTAGAACGTTCAAATATCTAGTGCCATTGATTCTTTTCAGTTCTTCTTCTCCCTCTGCATAAATGCTTTAGCAAGAAAAAGGACAAATTAAAAAACAGAACTTACCTCTTCATCGTCTTAAGAAGTCTGTAATAAATGTCCATTTTGCAGTAGCAATTTCTCTCTAACAGTAAGAACAAGGAAAATGTCTTGATTCTCATGGAAATGCAAAATACAGATGTGATATGGAGATGTCGTCTTCAGTTTCTGGAGGATGGCATCCTTATCATCATGTGATTCTCCTTTATCCATAAAACTTCAAAAGGAAAATCAGGATTATCTCAAAATCTTACTGCTGCCCTTACCCTTATGACTGAAGGTTTTAAACAATAAGTTGGGAAGGCCGTAGTAGCAAGTTGGTACACAAGTCGCTAACAGGTTGATGTATTTTATAGGTGGTAGGGCTGTTTGGCATCTGTTTGGTGCTGACTCGTCATTGTAGATATTCTTGGCCTTTTTTTTTGTTTGTTTTTTTAACCGGAAGTTTAATGGTATGAATTGACCCCAGCAAGGAGGAAAGTAAAACCAATTGGAAGAGGGTAGGGACTATAACTCAGCAATCTACAGAGATTTCTCTCTACCTTGTGCATTTTGTAGTTGATAATTCCAAAGATCAGATTTTCTATTTTATAGTTTCCCAAAATATGCGATATTAAGTCTTAATATCATATGTTAATGAAAAACCTTTCAGAATGTTTTTTCTACAAATGTTCTTAATCCTGTAGACTTCAGAAATTGTTCCAATAAAGAACAAAGCCGATGAGAGAAAGCAATATTCAGCCGGAAGCTCTGTGCAGAAGCCTACTGAACCAGAAGCTGAGCACTGCACTGCAAATTCACAGATGGCTGCACTTGTTAAAACCTTGCAGAACACGAAAACAATTGTCAACCATGAAGACACGCTTGAGGTATGGCATTGTGATGAACATCATAACAGTCAAAGAATTGTGCTGGCGTTGCATTGAACTAGCTACTATGAGAGATGAAAATTTATGTTGACACAAGCAGCAAATTGCCATCCATAAGTGCTGTAAATACAGATGGGTTGGTAATGCAACATTGTTCGTACTTCAGACTATATTAATTGATTAAACACAAATTTTGGAACTTTCCAGTTAATCAGTTGCCAGTCACAACCTGTAAAATGCTTCTTTTCGTAGTTTCACAAACAGATTATTTTTGTCTGTGTTGTGCAAGCAGCGGAGCGTGCATATATCGTGCATTGAAGAGGCTTTGTGACAAGCAGTTGTGGCTGTTGCTGGCTCTTTTACCCCCTAGCACGTTCCTGCTATTACATGGTTTCTGAAAATACTGGGTTTGAGTTTTTTTTTTAGTTTAAAAACATGATTTCTGAAAATCATATTAGTTGTCTAGCAGTGGCAGTGAGCCTTTGAAGCTGGCTGTGTGCCAGTAAGGAAATAAGGCAGCAGTGTGTAGTCAGTGAGGGATACTTCCTTACTTCCTTGTAGTAAACTGCTGGTAACTTTGTTACTGCTCAATCCAGATAGCTAAACTTTACATACATACAAGTTTGTCATTTCAGTATTAATTGCAGTTGTTATATGTCACACCCAAGGGGAAGGGCAATGTGATGGAGGCAGTGAAGAGGTTGTCTGTTCTGATTGTAGAGGAACGGATTGATTTTTATTTACTTATTTTATGAAGGCTGTCACACCATGTTTACTACTTCTCATTCAGGTTTATTCCCCTATACTGCAGTCCAAAGAACTGGCCAGGTTGTTAGTATCATGGGAACGGTGGTACTCCAGAAGATTCTACACATTAAATGTTCTGAAACTTTTAAGAAAAAGTGAACATTGACAGACTTGTTTTGCAATTTGCAAAGTTTGCATTTGTAAGAGGAAGCATGCCCACTAGAAAGAAATTTTCACTTTAGGGAAGGAAGGGATTTTTTCCTTCAAAATATCTCTGAAAACAATTTTTTTTTGAAGATGACAGAGCTATAGGCCTGGCAGTAGGATACTGCATCTGTCGCCTAGCTGCTCTTGCAGGCAGCTATGTCATTTAATCTCTTTCATAAAGTACACTGAGCTCCATCTTATTGTTACGAACTAGTGATTTCTAGCCTAAATCTATTCAGCATCAATTGTTCTTGAAGTTCAATAACGTCCCTTCCATTTAGAATTTACACGCAGTGTAAATTTCAAGATAAAACCCAAGCTACAGTTGCTTTTTTTTTTTTTGTTAGACTATGCGAGCTAAGATCATTCAATCTTTTCTGACAGCATAACTCTCTGTTCCGAAGATCATCTAGTTTGAGCTCTTTTCTACTGAACCAATACCCAGCTCATCAGTCTGGGGTATTTGCTGGTTCATTGGTAACTTGAAGGCAGTCAACATTGTAGGCAGCTGGGAAAAGAGTAGAAGCAAACATCATTGATGTGTCTTATCAGGAGTAAACTGATAATTCTGTAGTACTGTTAAGACCTCAGCTAGAGCAGCTTGTGCCGTTTTGGACACTGAAATCCAGTGAAGGTGGGGAGCAATTACATAGAGTCCAAAGAAAGCAATAAAAAGCATTAGTTATTAAAGGTCTAGAGAACTTTTAAGGAAATCTGAAAGTACTGTGTCCTTTACTCTAGAAATGTGAAGTTAATGGTGCAGGAAGCAGGGGAGGAGATAGACAATAGCAGCTTTACAAGACATGGAAAGCAACTGCAGAGAGAAAAGGAATAAATTTTAACCATTTCCACTGGCAGTGGGACAAAAAAAAGTTGTAATGCAATAGCATAGATACTTCCTTATCTGTTACTGGAAACTTAAAGGTTGTATTTGCCACTTCATGTTAACATCTATTACTATGTCATTGAATGATGACATCATGAATGCTTCTTTTCTGACTTAAACTCAACCAGAGGTTCTCTCCAGGGGGGGAAGAAATGCTTCATCTGCTTGCTCTGAGTAGGTTCTTGCAGCTTAAGTTACCACCAGTTTGACTGTCATTCCCATGGAGTTCATCACTGACAAAGCAAGTCTGTATATGCTGTTTCTTAAAGATAATTCAGTGGAAAAGGTTACTAAGATCGGTTGACTTGCACTACAAATGCACTACACAGTTGCTATGTTATACATAAGTTATGTTGCTTATCTTCCCCTTTCTTGTTCAGTGTGTGACAGTTTAGATAGCATTTACTTAACCTTTGAGCACTTACTTAAAATGCACAGCATAAAGCTGTTTTTCCTTTGACAGGAGTCGGAAGAACTCTCCTCTGATGAAGAGATGAAAATGGCAGAAATGCGACCACCGCTGATAGAAACCTCCATAAACCAACCAAAAGTCGTAGCTCTTAGCAACAATAAAAAAGGTTAGATACTCTAAAAAGCAATAGAAGCATATGTGATTCTCATAGTTCCTTGACTCAAAATGACTAGTTTTTCAAGTTAAATCAGGTGATTTAATTTGTGTGTTAAAAGAAAGATGATTGATTCTCTAGTTAAGCAATGAAAGCAGAAAAGAATCCTGTGGTATCTTACACTTGAGGGTATGGTAGAGAAAGCTGTACTGATAATCAATTTTCTTGATTCTTGTCATCAGTTAAAAAGCAGAGGAGAAAAGGAGTGTTTTGCAGTTTTGGGGACTGTTAGCTTGAACACACTCTCAATATGTTGCAAGAGGATTGCAGAAAATGGCATTTACCTTGGAAACATTCCATATTTTCTCCCTTTCCCAGATTTTGTGGATCATTTGCTGCTGTTGGCAGCAGTATCAGTTGCTTAAATTTCTCAGAGAAGCTGTGCTCTCTTCCTGAGGTTTAAGAATAAACTTCTCTTGTGTCAACTCTTTCTCCAGAGTCACTTTACTCTTAGAGGTGAGAGGAAAGAAGAAGAATAATTGTTTTTGTTAACTAAGTTTTATGTTACTTCTCTGGAAGATAATTTCAGTCTGGGTAGCCATTTCCTTGAGGGTAAGGAATGACCTAGGATTCAGAGGAAACAAAGTTTTTAAGTCAGAGAGCAAATTGTATTTTGCTTCATACAGTGTGCTAGTCCAGGAAAAAAAGGCTCTTCTGGCTATTATATGTAAGAGGGTAAGATTTTGTGAGGGTGATGGAAAAGCGCACTGAGATAGCTGGAAGAGTCAGCTGAGGAGTACATGCATGTGAAAAGACTGATTTTTGTTAATGTTGTCTTTGGGCTTTTATGCCTGGCTAAAGTTAGTAAGTCAAAACTTCTTTCTCATCTCTGGAGCTAGAAATTAGTTTCACAAATGTTATGCTTTTGACACCTATAACCGTGTCTTTAAGCAAAAATTTAAATGTTTTAAACTTATGTTTGCTTGTGTCAAAATCATGGGTGGCTTGAAGTCCTGCAGATCAATGATTTTTATATGGATGTAGTATGTAAATGTGTGTATGTTATACAAGAATCAATATCAAAAGGTGTAAATAACTCTGAAAATGTCTTAAGTGATCTGCAAAGCATGGGAATGTATTGGGTTCCAACTGTGCAAAAAACCATTTTTCTTTCCTGTATTTTACGTTCATAAAACTATATACAATTCTAGTGATCCAGTTCTTTACAGACTGTTTGGTGTAATAATTAGCTATTAAACAATGATATAATGTTCAAAAGCAAGAGCTGCGTACGCTTTCAAAGTCCTGCATGTCAAGCAGCGTTGTTTTCATCTTGGCTAATAGACTCGCACAAATGAAAACTTCAGAGTCATTTCAAAAATAGAAACATCATTTGATGGATATGTTTGGGAAATATTACATAATGTAGCACTAGTTTATGCTGAGGAAACTTGGAATAAAGCAACAATTTGAATTTCATTAACAAGTGAGCGCTGTTTACATTGAACCAAATATTTCCAAAAATAGAAGCTATTGCCAGCAGTCTTCTGTGAATTTATATATAAAAAAAAAAAGTATGCAAAGGTATTAGCTTATATATTAGTTTTCAGTACTGTGTCACTAAGAACATAAAATTTCTAAACACTGTAACGTGAACACTGGCTATTATACAGCTTTATGTGTCTGTAGCTAAATTGTCAATTTTTTTTTTGTTTCAGATGATTCAAAAGATGCTGATTCCTTATCAGATGAAGCTACCCATAATAGCAATCAAAATAACAGCAACTGTTCCTCTCCTTCTCGAATGTCAGATTCAGTTTCCTTAAATACTGATAGTAGCCAAGATATTTCTCTCTGTTCACCAGACAAAGAGACACATACTGCTGTTTTATCCAAGATCAGGTTTGTAAAATACTGTATACAATTGAGCAAGTATAATAGCAAAATGTTACTTAATCTTTCATATTACATATCCAGTCATTAATCATTCCTTTATCATTCATTAAATAATCTAAATTTAATGCTTTAAAATAATGTTATGTAGTAGTGCTTTAAAAAAACTTAGGACAAGTTCAGAGACCAATTTTACTATATACAACATGGTTCCATTTCTTCTTATAATAGGGTATAATAATTTCATCCTTAATTTCTGTTATCCCTGCAAAGTACTTCCAGTATACCATTTTAAAAGCTCTGTTTTTATCTGCATAATGTTGAAGATTCATGTGATTACTACAATAACTATTATAAAGCTTTTAGAAACTTTTAATGAATGTACTTAAAGGTTGCTGCTCTTTTGGGGGGTTTAGTTAAAATGTGCCTTTAAAAAAAAAAGTGCTAATAGAAACAAGACTTTTGTGAAGAATTGTCATGGAACTTTGGAAGTATTTTATAAAAAAAATGAAGTTATTGTCACTTCATACGTTTTGACATTTTTAAGCTGTCTTTAATCATTCCTGTTCAATTTAAGTAACCTTCTGAAATCAGAACATGGTCATGTAATTGATGACACAAACCCAAGTTGCCAAAGTAAACCCTCTGTATAATGTATTTTCATAATGGTAAGATAGCAAATAATAAATTTGGTTGTATGTTGGTCTTTGTCCTGTAGTGTGTGCACAGCGTGGCTGTGTTGCATGTTAATGATTAATTTTTGTAAAATTTCTTAAAGGAATATATTGGGTCCTTTTGGAATTTTGTTTGAATTATCTTTTCTTCCAGGCAAGAAGATGAAAATTTGAATAATCTTTTGCAAAATGGAGGTGAATTGAGCGTTACAGTAGAAGAAAAAATAAAGATGCAAGAGAAGGTTACAAATCTGTGTGAATATGAACTAAGCATTGAAGAAAGAATAGGCCTGATAGGAAAAGGTGTTGATCTAAGCACTCCTACAGAGGAGTCTCACAAATTAGACCAAATAAACATGAATATCAATAAACTGGTTAGTGAAGAGGCAGTGCCAGTTCCTGTAGAAAGGTTAAAACCACAGGAAACAGTGTCAGTAAAGGGCTTTTTGAATAATACTGTAAGAGAAGAAGGCGAGCACTTGGAAAATGGAAATAACTATCCTATAAATAAAGTAAATGGACATCCTGAGGAAGCAGTACAGTCTCGCAGTAAAGACGAACTAATGAGAAGCACTAGAGTTGATGGTGATTCCTCTGCTGAGCTGTCTATTTCACGGAGCACCGAAGATCTCTCACCACAGAGAAGTGGTCCTGTGATGAAGTCTCACAGCATTACCAGTATGGACCCTGGTGGTCTTAAAATCTATGATATTGTCAATGACAATGGATCTCCACAGCCAAACTCAGTGGTAAAATCTTCATCTGGTAGTGCAGATGGGAAAAACATAGTCCGAAGTAAATCTGCTACTCTTCTGTACGATCAGCCTTTGCAAGTTTTTCCTGGGTCGTCGTCATCGTCTGATTTAGTATCTTCTACAAAAGCTGCATTCAAGTTTGACTCAAATCACAATCCTGAAGGTGCTAATGTAGTGAGAGGTTCAGTGACTGGTGGTGCACAAATGTTCTGCACTCCCCAGTATAATATTCAGTACAGCAGCAGTGCAACAGCGAAAGACACTTTGTGGCCCCAGAAACAAAACACGCAAGTAGAACAAAGCAGCTTACCTCCTTCACGTCTGCTGAGGTCTGACAGCACGGAACCCCCTAGCTATGTAAAGCACTCTGCCAATATGAATTTCTCCAATCATAACAATGTCCGAGCCAGTGCTGCATATAATACTCATCAACGGATGTCTGGGAGACATATAGATATGTGGGCTGTTCCACCAAATGATAGACTGCTCCCTGGAGCAACCAGGCACACTCTTCAAAGACAGAGTAGTGTATCCTCTACAGCTTCTATAAATGTTGGTGATACTGGACCTTCAAGGCGGGCCCAGGTTCCTGAAGGGGATTATTTAACATACAGAGATTTGCATTCAATGGGAAGAGCTCCACCAATGATGTCAGGGCAACAGAGACCTCTTTCTGCCAGGACATACAGCATTGATGGTCCAAATGTACCCCGACCGCAGAGTGCTCGGCCATCAGTGAATGAAATACCAGAAAGAACTATGTCAGTTAGTGACTTTAATTACTCACGGACTAGCCCTTCAAAGAGATCAAATCCAAGAGTTAACTCTGAGCACTCCTTATTAGACCCTACAGGAAAAAGTAAAGTCCCTCATGACTGGAGGGAACAGGTGCTGCGACATATTGAGGCTAAAAAGCTAGAAAAGGTAAAAATAATTTAAATTTTTCTACCTTTCTGTCATCTGCATATGGAATAAGTTAAATAATCTGTTTCAAACTGCTTTTAATTGCCAGTGAAAATATTCTTCTGTACTACTACTACTTAAACAGGATAAACATGTTTGTGCTGAATATCTGAGAAACAGTTAAATGGTAGTCTGTAAATGAACATTTCCCCCAACAAAAAAAGTCCTTGTTTTTACATCATACTTGCCAGCTTAGCCCAATTACTTTAGAATACATTAAATGTTCTGATGCCCTTCTGGAGTGCAAGGCCAGCTCTTTTAGGCCACATAATTTTTATTGTTGTTAAAGCATTTTATTCATATTATACTAAAATATTCCCTTACCCTTCTTGATCTTTCTCTTCTGCCTTTTTTCCCTATTTCTTCACTTCAAGAACAAGGAAAAGAAAATCAGTAAAATCTATTTAAAAGTACTGGTCTACAGCTTCTGTAGCTAAAGAATTCAAAATCCATAATTAACATATATTTGCCTCCAAGCCAGTTGTCTTTTGAAGTTGGATATTTGACAGATTGTTGAATGAATATTTATTGCTGTGAGATGAGAACACTTAAAAATCTTGTTCATTGCAGGAAATCACAGGAGGTTTTGATATAACTAGACATGATGAACAGGATTCTTCATGTACTTTAAATGCTATCAAAAATTTGAGCTGATGTGTAGAGCTGAACAATTATATATCTTCAAAGAACTCAAGTAGAGACTGGAAGAATGTAATCTTCTATGCTGTCCAGCTAAACCACTATAAAATCACTAAATGTTGGGTAGGGTATCATTAGCCTGATCCTGTTTCCTTGGAGGGGAGTTGAGTAAAGCAGCCAAAAGACATTTTGATTATGGCAGCTAGATGGATTTTCTACTTTTAATTTCTTTTGAAAGAACATAGTTCATAGGTTTGTTGTTATTATGCCAAATGCTTCAATATTGTTGATAGCTAACAAAATTTATTTAGAGGTGGTTGAAAAAATTAATTTTTAACTATGCTGTTTCTCTGGAAATTGAAGTATTTGGAGGAATGGGTTTGGTTTTGTTTAAGATGCATAATTCATAGCGATAGAAAGGGGTTTTTGTTTTTGTTTTCAAAGAAGTCTGCATGATTGCCACACCTGTTCTTGTGATCCAGTTTGAGTCACATAGAACATGAAATATTTTAAGGCTTTCAAAATATTGTGCTATAGCATTGTGGACCCTTTGTCCCACAAGGCTGTCAGAAACCTCACCATGTTCCAATCCTAATCAAAGGTGCATTCTCTCATCTTCCATTCTCCTGGATGTATGTATCAAATCTTACATGAAACAACGGAAAGGGAAAAATTAGAGCAATGTTTGAGTGTGGAGGGAAATAGAACTTTGGTGCACAGCTAAAGCAATTTATTTTTAGCTCATTCTTGTATTGTCTGCATTTGACATGTTAGGAATGATGTTTAATATATGGTTGAAATCTGTTCGGGTACTGTAGCAATGTAGTCACTTTGACTGAAAGGAAATTGATCCACTGACTTAATTCCCTTCATATCTGTCCATACTTTCTTTCATGCTTTTTATGTAAACCTTAGTTTTTGTTTCCTACTAGAGGGATATGGAGTAGCTGCTATTGGGTTCTTAGCTGTGCATCTTATCTAACATATCTTAGCAGTCTGTTTTTTGTGTGCATGTTTCTTTTGTTCTGGCCTTGAAGCATTGTAAAGTAGCTTTTATTTAGCAGTCTAAGACCTATTTATGAGTTTAAAAATGAATGGGTATATAATTGTCTACTTTATATTCTCTGGGATATGATTGACTTAAAAAAAAAATCTATGAGAAATGCAGATATGATCCTATCTGGCAGCTGGCAAATATGATAATGTGGAAATTCTAGGAATTCGCTGGGTATTTCTTTCTTCTTCTAAAATAATGGTTTCAGATATTTGTTTGTACTTAAAAATTAACTTTTTTAATGTGGGGCTTAATTTATAACCAGACTTCTGAAGTCCAGTTTTGAAGTCCGGAAAAAAATCAGTGTTTACTTAACAGAACTCATTTAAGGAACAAGCATTTATTGGAAATTGCTTTGACAAAACTTTCATGGATTTATAATGGCATTTCTTTTTTAAGCATAAGACATAATACGACAAAAACAGGTATACAAAATGAAGCCTTATGAAGAATATTTAATTCATATGTTCTTGCCTGTTGTTATGCACAACATTATGGGTTAATAGTCTTGCCTTTGCTATGACTCTTCCGAGTCCGTTATTGAATTATTCACACTTCTAATTTCTGTCCTGTACTTCTTAGGAAACACTATGTGTGGTGGTTTTGACTTGTTGAGGGTTTTCTGTTGTGGTATTGGTGTATTTATTTATTTATTCATTTATTGGTGAGGCTGCTGAAATACTGGTTTGTTTGGTTTCTGTAAGATTTAGTAACTGGGAGGAGGTAACAGAGGGTCAACCCATTGAAATAAACAGTGTCTTCTTTTGGGGCAAAATTAGAGAAGCTGATTCTTCTTTTATTTCTTAGACCTTTTCACCTGATGCAGGTGAAAAAAACTTTCAAGAGTTCAGTTTGCAATAGGGAAAGATATAAGATTGTTTTAAGTTCAGCAAAAATGATTAACAGTGGATTCCAGCCAAATAACCAGCATCTGTAATTCCTTTGACAAGATATAAAGGCCCATATTCCGATGGGCTAACATTATCTGGTTGAATGAAAGGGAATATAGTTTGTAAGACCATTTGTAAATAGATCTTTTGCATACGTTCTGGAGAAACAATTTGCTTATCCTGATGCAAAGCATATTTTTTTCTGGGATAGAGAGAAGGGTTTATTTAAATGTCAAGCTGCTCTCTAGTGGTTACATATGTAAGCTGTTGGAAAGTGTGCAACAAATTCTGCCCCTGCCCCACCCCACTTCACCCCGCCCCCAAACCTCTTAAATTTAGTGTACAGGTGAAATTTTAAGAACAGTAATATTTCTCATCATATTTTCTTTTCAAGCATGAATTGCCAGTTTTACTACATAATATGTGATGGTAATCATAGGATCATAGAACGGCTTTGGCTGGAAGGGACCTTAAAGATCATCTAATTCCAACGCCCCTGCCATGGGCAGGGACACCTCCCACCAGACCAGGTTGCTCAAAGCCCCATCCAGCCTGGCCTTGAACACCTCCAGGGATGGGGCATCCACAGCTTCTCTGGGCAGCCTGTTCCAGTGCCTCACCTCCCTCTGAGTAAAGAATTTCTTCCTAATATCTAATCTAAGTCTCCGCTCTTTTAGTTTAAAACCATTCCCCTTGTCCTGTCATTATCTGCCCTCTCCATCCTTTTAATAAGACCCCTTTAAGTATTGAAAGGCTGCAATGAGTTCTTCTCGAAGACTTCTCCAGGCTGAACATCCCCAGCTTTTTCCTCACAGGAGAGGTACTCCAGCCCTATGGTGATAAAGTAAATATATATGATAAATAAAATAATGCTCTAGTCCTGTTGAAAGTTTTCATTTAGGAATTTAAGCTAAGGTACTGTCTATTTAAAACACTAGAATTGCACACATTTTATTGTGTGATAGAGGAATTTCTCATCCTTAAACTGCAACAATAAATATATGTAAGAGTTTTGTGCAAATACCTTTTACATGTGCTAAGTAGGCAGAAACTGTTTTGGGGCCTGTCTATGTCCTTTCCTTACATAAGTATATTTTCTTTTTTCTGTTGTTGTGAATCTCTAGGAAGTTTATCAGATGTGTGTTTGCTTGCAGTTCTAATTTCATCTGGAATTAAGGGCTCTATTTTTTATCTACTTCATTTAACATCTATTTAGAATGGCAGAACTTTCAAAGAATAGGTCATAAAAGTAGATTCTTAGCTTTCCTATTCAGAAATCAAAATAGGTGGTTTTATTCTCAAAGTTACTAGTGTATGGTGCCTTCTTTAAAAAAGAAAAAAATGTTTCAATATTGATATAGAATTGCAGTTTCAATCAGTTTGGATTTTTTTTCTTGAATTATTTTTTTCTTTACATACCGTAACATGGAAAAATATTTTAATTAGTAAGGCCTCAGAGTTTTTTATTTTCATTTTCATCTACTAACTTCAGTAGGCCTGTGCACAAATAAAACTAAGCTCTTAAATGTTTAAAAGATCACAGCCTGAACAATATTTGGATACTGATAAATTAGAGGAATGCTACCCATTCAGTACCCATTAGATTTAAATTTCAGTTTCAGATTTATTCTGTTTCTCTGTTTTGAACAGACTACTGAACCATCAACAAGTTAGAACAATGTTTTATGGAGTTTAGTAATAAATACATCATACTTTCAAAAGAATAAAATTATTGTCCGTTTTGAAAATAAACAACAGTCTTGACCCTGCAGACATTTTGACAGTAGCATTTAAATTGTATGTAATCCTTCATACATAACTCTTCAATAGGTATGTTATTGCTTATTAAACATACATTTTTTTGCAGGATCAGGAAAGTAAATTTGTGCCATTTTTTCCCCTCCCTCATGACTGAAGGAGAATAGTTTTGTAAAGTTTAGGTTCCTCTTGTTTAGGATAAACTGTTATCTTATTAGAATTCTGTAAGATTTCAAACAAAAGTATTTACCTCACATGCTTTTATTTAGCAAGGATTCAAGCATTAATTTCAAGTGTTCCTGAATACTTTGAGCAAACTTTGTCTAATCAAATTTTCTGGAGTTCTGGAGACTTGTCCGGAAGCTTGAAAAATCCATTGGCTATAGAACAGTGTAGGTAGAGGAGAATGAAGAAGGCTCATCACATCATTGTGTGAGAAGTTATTCAAGAGCCTTGGCCAAGAAATGCCATGTATTGTCAGTAAATACTGTTTTTCAAGGGGAGTTCCAATGACTGTGCTACCAGAGCATCTGAGAGTATTAATACGCTGAGGCATGACACTTTGATTATTAAACAAGTTGTTTTAGTTTTACAAGATAAAGTAGTATGAAAGCTAATGTCTGCCTGAGGATAACAGACTTTTCAAAATCAGGTTTATATGCATAGTCAACAGACAACCCCCCAAATCTATCTATTCTTATAAGAATTGTTGCAATCTCTTAGTCAAATGATAGATATTATGATTTTTTTCTTTTTTTTTTTTAATTGGAAAGATTAGAAACTTTAGAAAAACACAAAACTTAGAATTTACTGGATTTTGATGTTTTGTGGTATATCTTTTACTATTGTCATTTATTTCAGGAGTCCATGTCACTGTTTTAAGATTATTTAATTTGTCAGATGGGACATGGGGGATTTTCCTTTTCTTCTGTGCAGTCTTTTTATTTTGGTTCGTTCTTGCAACTACAAAAGTCCATGGTGGCAAGACAGTAATGTCCACTGCTTTCTTCCTATTACCCTTGCCAATACTGCAGAGGTCAGGTTTGCCAGGTAATGTAGCTCAGAACCAAACCACTGTCACTTCTGTTCTTGAACTTACGTTACATGCTTGTTGCCTACAGTGGCACAGGGATGGACTCCCAAGGTTTCTTGCAGGCCTCTTTTTTTCTTTGAATGAGGCTCATTCATGTTCTTGAATAAAGTATTGATTGGAATGCATTGTGGACATTGACATCATTGCAATAGCAGGAAAGCCCAACCAAACTGTCAAATCAATGTATGTGTGTAAATTACTATTTGTACTGTACCAATAACAGGGGGAATACATGAGACAAAATAGTAACAACTGGCAATTAAATGGTTTTCCACAAGTGTGTATCTTGACTGCCAGCTATCCTTCCCACAATGTACTTGATAATGTTGCAAATTTATTGAAAACCTAGGAATTTTGACAAGCTGTGCACCTATGTTGTTTTTCCAGACACGTGAACATTTGAATGACTTTATTTACGTGTAACTCTGCATGTAAACTGCTGATTGCATGCTGATTTACAGTAAATAAAGGTTAAATAGGAGTCACTGAGTTGTGTTTTATACATCACAGTGGCACTGTTCTTGCATGGTTTTTATCTTGCATGACAATGGAATACGTCTGTATTAGTCTATGTATAACATGTCTTGTGGTTTATGCATGCTGCACTAATCTCTGTGTTAAATCTGTCCCCTCTTTATTCAGAGCATGCTGTCTAGGTCCTTTAATTCCAATTATGCTGCAGTTAGCAGCTTTCACTATGGCAGCTCTAGGGATCTGCATGGCAGCCAGGGTAGTGTTGCCTTGAGTGTTGCAGACGGAAGAGGTTCTGGTGTGCACGTTGTTCGAGTGAGTACCTACAGGAGGCTATTGCAATATATAGAGGGGGAAAGAATAAAATGTGAGAGGTGTCCTTTAAATTGATAGTTATCTTTCTAGAGATAGACGATGCTTTCAACAAAAAGAATACAATTTGTGCTGGATTTTTTAATAGGCATTAAATACTTTGCCTTCACTTGATATGCTTTAACCTTATTGTTAGCTTTTTCAGATTAATGTCGTAAAGTTGAGTTTTTTAATTGGCTTTTATATATGATTGAATATAAATATAAATGTCTGGTTTTGTACGTATTGTGAACAAGAGATTACCATTCTGAATTTTACCTAGGTTGAAAATGATTGAACAAAATTTTATTATGCTGCTTTTTTCCCCAAACAAATTCTGATGATGTAAACTGTACTGCAAGATACTTCAGACATTCAAGAAAATTAGTACTTTGGTTTGTAAGAAAATGAGAGGAAACAACTCTTTAACTCTGAGCATCCTGGGCGATGCTATGGTATCCATAGTGAGCAGGATAAAGTCACCAGAAAACTTTTAACCATGTAAATCCTTGCATGAACAGTCTTTAGTATTTGTTGACTTTTCTTAACAATGTATTGGTGATCAAAGACACCTCCTCAGTTGCTGTTTTTTGTAAATATCCAGCAATATCTTCTGGTGTATTGTCTTGTCTAGTAAGATTTACATTTTCTGCATAAACACAATTTGCTAGTTATTCAAAAAAAAGATAAAGAATTATAAAAAACACTTAAAATGTTTTGTTCTGGACACCTTATGAGAACTTTTTAGTTGTTTGAATAATACAAAGACATTCTTCTTTACTGCTGCATTCTGTTTAAAGTATCCCCAGGCTTCAACTCCAGGAGACCAATGTCAAGATGAGGTATTCATTTCAGGAAAGCAGAATTACTCGTCTGCCACACTTAGTCTCAAAGATGTTCCTCCAGACAGCATGAAGAAAATGGCTGTGCAGGTAATTATCTACATGACACCATGGATAGGATATATTTGTTATTTTTTGTAGAAACATGTGCTGATGAAGCAGTTGGAACTGGGGCTTCTTTAAAACATAAAACAGAATTACACTTTCACCCAGGTATTTAGTGGTATAAGTGAAATAGCATCCTCTTTTTGGAAAACATAGTTTTTAACTATATGAAGGGGGTTAGTTTTCATTTTCCTTCATCAGGGGCTTTGAAAGAAGAAATGTGCAGAAAAAGAAGTAATTGCAAGTGGAAATTGGAATATGGCAAATGATTTTGGGAAAGCAGATTGAAGCTGATTGAACCATTTAAAGAACAAACTTGAAATCTGTTGTGATGAAATTGCAATGGTAAACTAGAATTCATAGGAGACATTCATCTCTGAGGGCTGTCTTCTATACAGGCAGGACTTACTACAGTGAAACTAAATGGATATGTGTAACTTATGATGCAGCAATAGACTTTCTTTTTATAATTTCAGTGTTTTCAGTTGCATTTCTGCAGATGTTGGATATTGGGAATTTGCACAGTTGTTGATATATGTTGCATATGTAAACTCTCTACCTCTGACAATGAAGCAAAAATAGTTTTCCCATCATGCTTTAGATTTTCAGAAAAGGCAGTGGAAAATCTTGTAAATTGATTATGTCTGAGCTGTAGATAACCTAAGATATGCACACACATGCACACCCATTTCTCAGAATCACTTTGACATAGAAACTCATCTTAACAGAATAGGTTCTGTGTCCATTCACATAGCATGGTTAAAGGTTGAAATTTGCATACTTCAGTTATTTATAATCTTGAGAAACACAGTATCTTAGTATCCTTGTATCCTCTAACTAGTGGGATAACATTCGTGGGCAGAAAAATATGCAACTCAAGACTGGCATTTCTGGAGTGTAGGAATCCTACAAAGGGATGACTGATTATTTAGGCTTCATAAGAGTGGGAAGAAAGAAAAGGCTTCCCATCTCAGCATGGAGCTGCAGACCCCCCAGTAGCTCTGGGGCTTCGGTAAGAAATGTTGTCTCCGGCATCATCCTTAGTGAAATGGTTTGGATGCACTGAATGTCTTCACAGTTGAGTACCTTGCTGCCATCATTATACCTGTCAAATCGGTAACAGATGTCTTAACAAAAGAATAACATTCATTGGAAATATCACCATTACAGTTTAGACATTAAAATCTTGAGCTTGTATGTGAATTTGTTCAGAAGGTTTTTGGGTGAAGTGGTCACCAAAAGATGCTCAGAAAGCGTGTAACTTCTGTCTGCTAGTTGTGTGGGTTTTTTATTTTGGGTATGATCTACTGGGAATTGTTGTGGAAATTCTATGCAATAAAAGTGCAAACTACAAGAAGATCAACCAAGTGTCAATACAGTCAGTTATACTGCCAGAAAATAATAGTTGAGATAACTCAGTGAAAAAAAGTGTTTGTCTAGTCTGTTCTAGTAGATTAGCACTCATACTAAGTTTTTGTTTTTCAAACTTGTTCTCATGGGGTCAGAGCTGATGACTCTCATGAAAATTGAGTGCAATTGTACATGATCCAGACGAGTAGTTTTAGTAATGTTACTAAAATTAAAAGCAGTCAAACTTGAGAAATATTGAAATAATTAAGGAAGAATTGAGGATTGTTGCTTATAACATGTATTGCATTAAGAGTGTTCATGTTTTATTCAGATACCTTTGACAAATGGACAAATGTGCCAGCCTCAAAGACCTCAGGCAAACTACAGCCAAGTCCATCATCTCCCTCCTCAGTCATCAGTAGCAAGACATCCATCTAGAGAACAGTTGATTGATTATTTGATGTTGAAAGTTGCCCACCAACCTCCCTATACCCAGTCGCAGTGTTCTCCCAGACAAAGTCACGAATTGGTAAAGCAAGAGGTAAGGGTAAAATCTAATTTGAACGCATGACATTTGTCTGTTAGAAATGCGGTAGATTTTTAACAGAATGTACAAGCAACTTATGCTTGCATCTTTTTACTGAGATAGAAATTTACTTCTTGACTACATTTATTGATCACCAACTTATTATTTATGAGTAAATGAAAATTACAAAGTAGCAGTACAACTTAGTACTTTGCAGGTATTCATTGCTTTCCATAATGGTTCAAGAACCTGCAAGTGTAGAAGTATGCAGCCGTAAACAAAAGCCAGGATAAAAAAAAAAAAAGTGTGAACATCTAATTATTGTCAGGCACGCATCATTTTTACTTATGTCAGACAGATACGGGTAAGAAATTCTCAAACCATTTTATGCCTCTTTCATTGTGGGCAACCTTCTTTCTGCTCTTGGACATAGGATGTTTCCTTTGTATTGTTTTGTTATTTGAGAAAATAGTGAGACTTTTGCTTTCATTCTGTGCTACAATGAGTATGTACACTTTTTGTGTAAAATTAAGTTTTCTAGTCAACTCTTCTGGCAAGAGAAAAGAGTGACATTATTGGCTATGTAGAACTTAGAGTGAAAGTAGGAACAAGGTTTGATTTAAAATTCAGCTAGAAGTAGCAAAGAAATCAGAAGAACAAGTTGTTGTATATGAACATGTTCATTTGATGGGGGCATTAAATTCATTTGCATAATATTTAGATATCTCTGAATTTAAAGCCTACATAGACTACTATGATTATAATAGCAGTGATATTAGAGTAAAACTTGTGTACAATGATATAACATGCTGTTGTATAGGAATCTTGGTTTGAATTAATATTATGATATAATACTCTCTTGAATAGTGATAAATGCTTTTTGAGTTTTTTGTCTTTTTAAAAGCTTTTGTTCTTCTGAGTTCCTTAGTAATAAATTCATTACAGTAGCTTTGAATGGAAATTTTCAGCCACTTCTTCTAACTTTGATTGTAACTACTTAGATTCGAGTAAGGATTGACAAGGATCCAGAACTTGGATTCAGTATATCAGGAGGAGTTGGTGGTAGAGGGAATCCATTCAGACCTGAAGATGATGTGAGTATTTTGTAGTAACACATATTAAAATCATTCTGATTGTTTACCAAAGGAAATTAAAAAAATATGTGTATATCCCCCAAATGCAAACCACTAAACTCCAGGATTTGGTGGGAGAAAAGTGAGGAAAAATTATTTATGGAAAATAAAGGTAGTAGGTGACCACTGTGGCCACGTGGAAACACAGAGGATTGTTCTCACTGAGTGTTTCCTACAGTGTTCCAGATATCAGTCCACAGATTTGAGCTAGTGAATCATGGAGTTTAGAATTAGGAAGCCTCTTAAAAGAGAATATGATTTAGCCTACAGCATTACTTCCGGTGGTTGATAATTGTCTTGACATATAGATCTGCCAAATTAAAAAAGGCTTGAGTTACACATCAGGCAGATCAGAATTTGCCCTTCAGTACTCCTTTAAAGGCAATTGTCCTGGATTTAACATCAGAAGAGGAAGGCAGCCACAAAAGCCTGTAAAATAGTCTTGCATTCTCTTCTACTTAGGATGGAAAATTGAAACAATGTTTTGAATTACATCTGTACACCTTACTTTTATGAAATAAGTTGTCAAAAATGTGTTCCACCTCTGTTTTTCAAGGGTATATTTGTAACCAGAGTACAACCAGATGGACCAGCATCTATGTTGTTGCAGCCTGGAGATAAAATAATTCAGGTACTGTAGTCATATAATTAACTATTCTGTAAAATATACCAGTTCATTTTTCGTTTGCTTCTTTTCTGAGAGCAGAATGTTTAATTTTTGTGTACATTGCCAGTATCTTTCCAGAAGCATTCTAACATTCTGTAATGATGCTTTTTTCTTCCACCTAATGTTAGGATAAGTGATACAAGCTGAAGCATTCATCAGCTGGATCATTTTTCAAATTCTGAACATTTTTCATAATTTTAAAGGTAAAAAGTAGTCCTCACATCATTCAAGATGGAATGTGAGTGAGTTCATTAGGCTTTACTATCATTCAGGTATTTAATTTGTGGTCATTCATATGCAGTATTCTGAATACTAAGTTGTCTGAACACCAGCAGTTACCCGTCATGCCCCGTTTCACCAGCTGCATGCATCTGTTGCACCCCCCCACCCCAGTCCTGCAGTTCCTGCCAGCCTTTGCTGCCTCTCCCCAAGCTGACGGGTTGGACAAGTGCAAGCACTGGCAGAAGCCACTTCTTTGCTGACTGGTACTTGACTGCTCACAGCACATACCTCCTGGCTACCCCATCTGCCGCAGGCAAGCCAAATAGTTTCTTTCAGAAGCCATGGCTTCTGGGCTGCAGCTGTGCAGCTTTTTCCATAGGAATTTGGTACCTTTCAGACCACTTCTGTATCAGATCTGTTTGAAATTGTCTAATGAACTTGCAGGGTATTTGTAGAAGGGTCAAGGAAGTCGACAACAGGATTATATGAACCTTACTGTCTTAGAGAAACAGGCTAACAGGACTCCTGAACTGTGCTGTAGCCATCCTTTAAGTTGGAGAGCTAGTCTTTTGATAAAAATTATTCACCACGTTATTAGTTTGAGAGTGTTTATAGGTCTGCTGCATTTCAGTTTTCTCAAAAACAGACAAAAATTAGTATTTCAATTAAACTACTGCCTTGTGTGAACAGTTTTCTAAAAGAAAAATGAATTTAAAGAACACCATGATTCCACCAATGAAAGAGGAAGCCAACTAGCATTCCTAAAAACTGAACTAAGATCAAATCATTCCATCTAAAAGATAGCTTGGTCTTGAGTGTGGTAAATAGTTTTGTATGTGTTTTTCCTCACTGGAAGAAGAGAAAGCTAGCTGTAGGTACCAGTTCTCTTTGCTGATGTAGACACTTTAATGGAGGAGGGAACACTCCACACAGAAACAATATACATTTTAAACCTTTGAAAATACTGGCAGCATATTTGTTACATATTTATAGAGTGGAATATGTGTGAAGGGTGACTTTTGTTCTAATGGTTTATTCTTGACTTTATGGAATTTCATTTTTCTGCATGATATTTATAATGAAATTTCTTTTTGTCACAGTGGCACTCTGCTTGGGTTTTGCTTTTTGCTTAATGAAGAATTTATAGGTTGAAAAAGATCTGAGGGAGAAGTTGTATTTGCATGTATAGATAATTACAGGCTGTTTCATTTCTCATAACTAACGATTTTTTTGTGTAACAGCATGTTCTTTACAGTCATGATAACCCAGTGACAATGTAATGACAGTCCTAATCAGTCATGTTGCCATTTAGACAAATTCTGCAGTTTTTATGACTGAATATCATCTCTCCCCAAATTACTTTGCTGTGCTTGGTTTTGCAACATTTTCTGTAAACCATGCATTAGAAGTATATTATAATATATGTCTAATACATATGTCTAAAAAAATATTCTACATGACTAGTGTCTAGATAATTGCATGCAAGTCTTAAGATACTGTTGCATATTAGGTTAGGACATCCTGTACAGATGATGGCTTCGAATGTTTTTTGCTACTTTTGCTCTCTGAACAGTCTTTATGTCAAACTTTCTTTGCAGCCCTGGACAGATTTAAAAATTACTGCCTTTATAACAAAGGGTGCAGCTGGTAGCAGCAGCAGGCATTAGATAATGGGATAAGCATGCACAGCTCCAAACTGAGCAGCTAAGGCGCATGACTGGCCTTTGCTGGCACCTCCGTCATCTCTCTGGTGGCACCATGACTGGCCTCTCTGTCACCACATAAGGGGCAGTACCTCTGGGACAAAGGTGGGATGCACAGCTGGAAGCAGTAGTAGTCCAAACCAGACAAATTGTACTGTCACTCTGCAAGATTTTGCTGCCCAGGCTGAATATGAATTTGCAGCAATATGCTCTGAGAAGTTGAACCATAGCCATGTTCTCCTTCCTTTCTGTAGGCTGCTTAGGCCTGCTTGTGTTTGCCAAGCCAAGCCCGTCTTAGGAATGACAAAGGTACTTAGTCGTAGTAAAATGGAAGCTGGGGGTGACCTCAGGAGGTCTCAATTGCAACATCCTGTTGAAAGCAGTCAGCTCAGAGATCAGAACAGGTTACTGGGGGATTTATCCAGTCAGGTCCTGGAAAAGATCCACAGGTAGAGCGCATATATGCACATACCTCATAGTGCAACCTGACCCACTGCTGGACTGTGCTTATAGGAGAAAAAAGTTCACTACATCCAGTCTGAACTGGGAGAGGGGGGAATAAAATCATAAAAGGGTTCCCAGTGCCATCAATGCTTTTTTTGTTAAAGGCTTCAATACTTCTTAATTTATCACAAATGCCATTTCTGGTATTTAAACTGGGATGTATGATTTATACTACATTTGTTTTTTTAGCATGGCTATGTTCGGGCTGAAGAATTAGATAGGTGTCTGATGTTAACGGTTTAAAGTTCAGGGTTTTTTTCTTTTGGTTATTTGCAAATATATTCAGTACTTTTGGAGCAAAATTCTTCCAAGGCTAACACAATTGTTTAATTCCTTGTAGCATACACCTAAATGTTCTACTGGCATCAGCAATGTAATCTGAGAATCAGCAGTGTTTTATTGCGTGCATTCATATAAGATTTGGTTATTTTAAACTTAGTTCAACCTTAAGTAAACTAACATGAAATGTGAGACTGCCATTTCAAATCTAAAAATTTCTTTTTAGGCCAATGGATACAGCTTCATAAATATTGATCACGGACAAGCAGTATCTTTGCTAAAGACTTTTCAGAATGCAGTGGAACTCATCATTGTGCGAGAAGTTTCTTCATAAATACTGTGGATAGTGGGGAAAAAGCCAGCGGGATTCATTGAAGGAGTTACGGAAAACTGAGTATTTTGGCTATTTTTATACATGAAAGGAACTTGAAAAGAATTATGATCAAAATTTGTACAGGAAATGAAATACTGAACTAGTGGATAAAGGGGAAAAAACACTGTATGGAACATACAGGAAATCATTTTGGAAATGCATATACGGAATAAACTTGTTTTTAAGCAGTATAGCAATCTAAGGATCACTCCTCCAAGAACAAACCTGTGTTGTTGTTTTGTACAGATGGTAGGTTTATTTTTGGATAGTTCATACACATTACTAAACTTTGTGCAAGGCTTTGAGAAGCCTAGGTTGTAGACAATGGACAGATGGCAGGGCTGTCTGTCCTGTAGCTGTTTATTGCCTTTATTTTTATTCACCAGATATTAATGTGTTATGCTGAAACCACTTCTGTAGATACGGACAGGAGATATGAAATGTTGGCTTTGATATGTGCACATTGTATAGATGAATGGGTAGATGGAAGGTGGTGCTGGTTGGACAGAATAAAGGTCAGGTGAAACTACTGTCTGCTATCTAAATCTGGAATCAAGAAAGAAGTGAAAGTGTTTAGTTCTGGAGTGTACGTCTACCAATAGAAAATGCAATATAAGACTATGGTGTTTTTTAAGAAGACTGTAATACAAATTTGTGATATTCTACAGGATTTGTTCTTAATGGAGTCATTGAATATTCATTTGCCACGTGTGATTCATGTTTAGTTGGGTTTTCTTGAATACACTTTTTTTTTCAACTGTGCTGTGGAAATGTGCCCAGAGTTTTTTCTGTGCTCTGGAAATCCCCAGTTTTGTGCAAATGGTGATACTTTTATCTTTATAAAAAGTACTCCATTTTAACCTTACAGATTTTTAAAATGAAACCGAAATGGCCAGTTTTTAAGGTTGTTGCCTGTAATATATATTTAAACACACACGAAGTAACAGATGCAGAATGGGTTATGAAAGTCATCTTGATTTTGTTTGGCCTTTGCATTGCCTTGTTAATCAAAAAGGAAACCATACGCATGGTGCTAGGTAACCAAAGCAAGTTTGTGAAACTTTGAACAGTGATGGAGAATTGCTGTGGTGAGATGGAGAGCAAAGGGAGGGTGTTCTTGCAACCCACCAGTTTGTAATGATGTTTCTTAAAGGGCTGTTCCTACAGGTAACATTAAATGTGAACTAGACACTTCAGAGTCATTAAAGGGTTTCTAACTATATTAATGTAATAGTGATTTACCACAGGCTGCCTTTGTTCCTTATTACTGTATAAAATATTCAATTATGCTTGTATTAATTTTGTTTACCAGAAACATTAACTTTATTTTTCTCTTTCTCCTTTGTAATTGAATAGAGACTGCATAATCTGCAGTGATAATTAATACACGGTTGTTATGGACCAGGGAAAAGTGCCATAGAAGACCAGTAACTGTTTTTAATCGGGGCTAATGATTAGCCTGTCATTGGAGCAATATTCAGTTATTGTAGTTCATTTTTACTTGCATATAAGTTGGTAGTTTGAAACAGGTATAAGTTGCTTTTTTCAACCCATGTGTACAAAAGTAAATGCTTTTAAAAAAAAACTAGCAAAAACACCAGCCTCTTTAGTTTTGGAAAAATGAGCTGAAAGAGAAAAATTATACATAGCTAGTGGTAATAAACAGGCAGTGCTTTTTAAATAAGTGAACTCCAATATTATTGCACTTCTTTCAAAGATGTTAACTATTGCTTATTGTATTGTGTATAGTTCTAATAATTTTAATTGAAACCCTTTAACAACTCTTTGTATATTTTAATTCTTTTTAGTTGTTTTTCAGTAATATTTACATAGGAAATGATTTTTTTGATATATTAGCAGAAATGTGCTGTATTTTGATAAAAATTCACTTATTTTCTGTGTGCTGTTAATCTTTAAAGAGAAGAATGAGAAACATAGCTATATAATGGCAGGCTTCAGTGTTCTCTTTTGGGGATGTGTTTTGTTTATTTTTTTATTGAAAAAGCAAAATGTTCACGTTACATGTTCATTACTTTTAATCATGTTATTTTTATCACACACTGCCTTTTAAAGGGGATACGTACAGCCAAGTTCTAAATTAACTTGGTCTTCTACATAACCTATATCTTTGGGAAGGGAAAAGTCCAAAAAGCAGAACTGATTCTTTACTGATCTTGGGCTGACTTTGTATAGATTTTACAGTACTTTTAAATATATCACTGAGGAATTATACTGTGTTGTATTTTGCTTTAATGTTAACAGGAGTTTTAAACTATATTATGTCACTTAATTTTCAGATTTATGTATCACAGGACAATTCTACCAAAAAGTGTTTGGCTATGGTAGAACCGTAGGAATAGAGAATTATAGCAAGAAGTTTAGTACTTCTTGTGGAACCACTTGGCCAAAGCTTGTCTTCATTAAATTAGCAAATTAACCGTAAAATAAATCATGAATTATACTGATTTTACTCAGTGACCTCAGAGTTTTTAATGGATTGAAATGTATTTGTTCCTTCTGTGTCTGTGTGTAAAGGTAAATACCTGTCAAACTAGATGATTTTGCAGAGTGGGAGAAGGACGTCTCCTGAACTAGTCCGTCTGGGATTCAGCAGGGGAGAGACAACATCAGCACTTTTCATTTTGAATGCATCTTAAACTACGTTTTAAATAGAAAAAGAATCCATCAGCAGCATAAGTTACTCAGCATGGCAATGAGTTGATGCAAACTGTTAATTCTTTCTGTTCTTAATAGTTCATTAAAGAATCAGTTCAACTGATGTGATGAAAAGATGAAGTCTCCCACTATTTATTATGTAAATATTGTTGAGTTTCTTTTTTGGACTGGAGTTTAAAAAATTTGTATATACTTGAAAGCATTCTATGAACACAAACATAGCAATAAGCAACACACAGAATCAAACCTTTATGATTTTGGGTTTTTTTGTTTGTTTAGAAATATTCCCTTGTCAACAGTTATGAAATGTTTTTATCAATCAGCATTTATTCAACATTCCAAATTTTTGTATATAATTAGACTGTTTCTGAGGTAACACATGGAGAATAGATAATAAACTAATGCTCTTTAAAGCTATGTGTAATTGACTTATTTAACTTCTAGGAAATTCTCCATGACACAATTTTACTCTTATGTAGTTTCTATCGACCTTAATCCTCTATCAATATCCATTAATAAAGGCTTATTTGTGTTTTTGGCTCCATGCATCTCATTGCAACAGGGTCTGCTCAAATTGATTTCATTGCAAGACTGGATTATTAACAAACAAACAAAAAAGAACAAAAAAAACCACCTTTCTGAATAACAGTCATGCAATGAAATCATCTAGGGTAGCCAGTGGCTCCTGTTCTAAAGAGATGAGTTGTCTTTTTATGTCTGATGTAAATGAAGTAGTTTCAATAGCAAAGAGTGTTGACTAAGTCAAGGAGCAGTGTTAAAATTGAGTGACTTGGGAGTGCTCTAATGAGATCTACAAGGGCTATTGGGTGAAGAAGGGGCAAAGCTAGGCACAAAACTTCACAGGAGAGGCAAATGCAGATTTACATCCAATTTTGCTGGAAACCACCTGACAATGTAATAACACAGATGTAGTCTTTTTTCTTTTTGTGTGTGGATCTGGCATAGCAATCGCACTTACGTCTTGACTTTTCCTACTTCCCCTACAGAGAAAACAGACTCTTAACTGTAGCAGGTTACAGCCCTGATGACCCTGGAGCATTGGGCCCCTCTGCATTTGAAGTTTTCGGCATTTGTTACCTGCTAGGAGTTTGGATTTTTTTTCCCCTTAATTTTGTCCTTGTGGACACTCCTCTGCAGAATTTTTTTGTCTTTTCTGCCTTTTAATGCATCAGACTTCAAATTTATTCTTTCCCATTTCACAGGTATTGTTTGTTAGTATGCATAACTCCTGTGCAACTCAGCCTTTGGTCTCCTACTTGATTTCGTGACTGAACAGATTACTTTTTCATCAGGCACGTGAATACTGGATTGTTCATGAAAACGCTGAATCCAACTTCTGTGTTTCTGAATGGAGGGAGTTGTTCAGATTCAAAAAAAAAAAAAAAAGGCATTTTTGGCATGTTATTTACATAAGCTACACTTTCTTTATTTGCTATAATGTGTGAATCCATCTTGGCCAAAGGAAGTATACAGGCAGGGAAGGAGTTCTGGGTAAAGTGAGTTGTTTTATTTCTGCTCTTTGACCTTCAAGAAGTATCTTTCCCTGACACACACCTGAATAAGTCAGTTTAAAAGAAGCTTTTGAGTGCCTCAGAATAGATCAGTTGTTCTGAAAAAAAATAAAGAACACCTGGAGCACCTCATGGTTTTCCATTTGAAAGGACAAATCTACATCTGCCCTCCAAAAACAAATATTTTTACAATCAGAACAAATATACCTTCTGAAACAAAATTTTCCTTCATACTAAGGAAACCTCAGTTAGGTCTTTGGTTCTTTCTCTGGAAAAATGCAAGTCTAAGAATGTATCCTGTAAGATGAAAAAACACAGAAATCATGATTGCAATAACTGATCTAATTTAAATAGCTCAACATAAATAATTTATATCTTTATTGCTTTATTGCTTTTTTTTTTTAATTTAGTTTGGACTTACAGTTCCTTATTCCTTGTATACTTTTTCTATGTTCTACCTGTGACTATCAGGTAATGAAGGTCTAGTGTTGCCTTACAGCGTGGATATGAAAGTAAACATCCAACAAAAAAAAACTTACCTCATGTCACAGGAAGTGATTTTGGAAAAACTGGATTTGTCTTTACTCACTCTGCACTATTATATTCTGGTAGGACTGTTCAGCCTGGAGAAGAGGGGGCTCGGGGTGGATCCTGTCAACGTGTATAAATACCTGAAGGGAGGGAGCAAAGAGGACAGAGCCAGGCTCTTTTCCGTGGTGCCCAGTGCCAGGACAGGAGGCAATGGGCACAAACTGGAGCACAGGAGGCTCCCTCTGAACACCAGCAGGCACTTTATTGTGTGGGTGACTGAGCACTGGAACAGGTTGTCCAGAGAAGTGGGCAAGCAGCTCTGGGTGTCCCTGCTTGAGCAAGGGGGTTGGACCAGATGGCCTCCAGAGGTCCCTTCCAACCTCAAATATTCTGCAATGCGGTGGCATCTGGTATATGTTCTGATTCCAGTTGACAAATTTTAAGAGTACGTTCATATTTGTCAGGAACGAAGGAACTGAATTTACCATTCCATGAAAGTATCAGTGCATACCCATCACAGCAGTGATCATTTAGGAAGTTCTTTCTTTGCCCATATAATATGAAAGTTCTTATATTTTAAGACAGTTTCCTGTAACACTAAATTTTACTGTTTCACTAAGCAGAGTAGTCTCCAGTGTACAAAAGTGTTACTTCATCAAGCTGATAAAAGCATTTTGTATCTACAAGGCAGTTGCTTCTAGGCTTGGGAGCCCACTGTTTTTAATTCACATTCTTACTCATCCTCAACAACTAAACAATAAAATACATCATTTAATTTTCTGTGACATGACTCCATCTGATTTTCTTACAATTTAGAAAATTTGTGACTACAGAAAACTAATGATGACTGTTGGCAGGGAGGCGGAACTTTTACAATGATGAGCTAAGAAAAAACCCACTGGAAACTGATAAAAATTAATCTTGTATCACATTTCACATCACATCCCTGTAGTTTATTTTTGTTTTTGAAATTAAACTTTCTACAGCTACCCATGTTACTCATTCAGTAACTGGGGCTTTCAGGTTATGCCAGGGAGGTACACACCCAGTTTTTGCACAGACATACATTCCAATAGTGAAAAGATTTTTGGTTTCTAGACTTGACTCATTTTTAAAAGTGATGGCTAGAGATGATACAATTACTTGAGTATGGGAATCTGTCCCGTTACCACATCCTCCACCTCCACCACCACCACCACCTGTCCCATCTCTCCAAGCAGACAATGATCCTCAAAGAGGGTCCCACGGTCACGGAAACAAACACCCCGTTGCTGACAGCTCTGCAACTGTTTGTCGAAGTGCAGCACCGGTCTCCTTCCCACCCCTGTCCCCTTGTTGGGGTTCTTGGGGAGGGTAGCACATGGATCCCGTGCCCCTGGCTGTCCTGTGTCCACGACATGTGGTGCCACACCACCACACCTGAGAACATTCAGGCTGGTCAGAACTGAGATGAGGAACCCTCCTCCACACCTTCTGCATGAACTGCTGCATCTGCTGGCCGTGCTCTTGGCCCAGCTCTCATATAGGCCTCTACCTAGCACCAGCTTCAAGGTGGGTGCTTTACCTTCCCAAAGCAGGGTCAGCTGCAACAAAGGCTTCATCCAGGCACCTAGGGTCAAGGGCAGCTGGCCATGCCTGTTAGAGCTTCCACAGGCCCCAAACCCCGTGGCAGCAGGTACCCTTCATTTCATCAGAGGGTTCGCAGGATTCCCCCTCTTCTACCATTTTCTAAGAGTCTTATTTCAAGTATGGTATCGCCTGATTGCTGGCTCTCTGTGTTCCTGTGTCTGCTTTTTCTGACACTGTCTACAAGATCATGACTTGTATTTCTGTATTGCAAATTGAGATAATGCTTTGTGTTAAGGATAAGAGTTAAGTATAGAAAAAGCTGCTATTTTGGCTACAAGAGGAGAAAATGAGAAAGGGAAAATCTGTTAAGTAGCTATGGATAAATATTACTGAGTTGTGAAATATTCAGATAACTTGTAGCTTCTGTCTGTTAATGGCTGAGTGAGGATACTTTCAGCAAACCATTTGTATGAATACCTGATTAAAAGTTCTAGAGATGCAATAATAAGATGCAACAGAACAAGTATGTGACTCAGCTGGCAACGGTCATAAGATGGCCAAGAACATGTTGAAGTTTCTGTTACTGAAATGACATAGCTTTTCTTCATGGCCCAAACTTCTGAGCATAAAGAACTAAATTCCCCATAACAGGAGTTCGTAACATCTTTTTTGCAGATGCATAACACAAAGGGGAGTATGGCTCTGCACTTAATGCATTTCATGTGACATGGTTGCAAATTGCTGAGCTATTATGTTTCGCTATTGTCCATATTAATGAAAAAACTGTGACAGAATAGTCAATCTTGTTTGCCAGACATGTAGAAATACTGATTTGGATAGAATTCCTGAGGAATGTCTCTTAATAGAGAAACTCGTAACTGATGAACCAGATGCTCTACAGAGAAAGCCTCATTCAATTGCTAATGCTGATGACTGAAACTTCGGAGGGGGAAGGGAAAAAAGAAAAAAGAAAAAGAAAAAAAAAAGCACGACAAAAAGGGGAAAAAAGCTTTCTAATGAATTATAAATATGCACTGCCAAAATACATGATTTGAAAGTATTATGCCAAGGCTCCTAACATCATAACATTTTAGCATATTTGATTGATTTTTGTCTGCAGCAGCTTTCTCTCACAATAGAATAATCAACAACTGGTCTTGAATATGGAGAAGGTATTTTTGCTGAGAATGTTTCTGCCAGAAGTACTTCAATTGAAAGCCATTGCTCCTGTACTGAAAAAGTGAGGTTTTCTAATAAATATTGAAATAAATGTTAGCAGCCGGTTACCTGACATACTATTATGTCCTGGGAAAATGAAATAATCATCTAAAATTTTCTCATTTGCTAAATATATTGGGATATAACTGATGGGGTTGGTGCTGATACATGCAAGGGCAAGAAAATACTCTGTAAGACCTCCAAACAGATAAAACCTCCAAACATTTTTTTTTGTCTAGTGCATTTTAATTAAAAAAGCTATGAAAATACACTTGGTAATTTGAATAATGGGACTGACTCTGTAGGAAGTGACTTGCAGTGTTGTTGTTGTTGTTGTTGTTTTTTAATTGTAAATTTTAATTATTAGATTATAACATTAATACTGGTATGTTAATTTTTAAGGCATCTTCAGATACTAAAACATTGAAAGACTTTTCAGCATTAGTACTGAACTCAAGCTGTTTTTCAATAATGTATATTTTATACAGCTTTCAAGAAGAAGATATAAATTAAATGTTAGCATTTATTTGCAAAACTGAGTTATGAGGCCAGTAGTGATAATAAACAAATCAAATTACATTCATAATTTAATTTAGAATATAAAATGAAGTACAACATCTGTGGAGTTCAGGCACCTCCAGAGTTTGGGTGATTTTCAGGATGGGAATTTAAAATGAAGTGCTTGACCTACCCTTATTTCTTTATGGGATACAACTTCTTTACTACAATTTGCAGTAACATCCTGTTATATTCTGGTATATTTTCAATCTTCATAATTGGTTAAAAGGTTATAATCCTTTTATTTTCAGTAAAAGCCTTTATTTTGATGACATGAAAGATGCTGGGAACTAGAACTATTGGCAAAGGGTGATTGTGTCCAGACCTCTTCATCTTGACATGCAGCAGGATGTGCACAATTGGATTTTAAGCGTGCAATGTACCATAATTCATACTTTTTTCTTCGAGTCTCAGATGAGAATTTGCTAGACTGATGTGATCAATACTGATATTATTTTTCCAATATAAGCCAACAGAAAAGTTCTTTGAAATTAAGAATCCGTGAGCAAATTAAAGCAGCCACTTCAGCTGTGACAATACCTTGATTATTGTCCTTCCAAACAATCACCCCAAACCAGAATCTCCCAGCTGAAGATCACAGAATCATAGAATCATAGAATCATAGAATATCCTGAGCTGGAAGGGACACACAAGGATCATCGAGTCCAACTCCTGGCTCCACACAGGACCACCCAAAATCAAACCATATGTCTGAGAGCGTTGTCCAAACACTTCTTGAACTCTGGCAGGCTCAGTGCCGTGACCACTGCCCTGGGGAGCCTGTGCCAGTGCCCGACCACCCTCTCAGTGAAGAACCTTTTCCTAACACCCAGCCTGACCCTCCCCTGTCACAGCTCCATGCCGTTCCCTCGGGTCCTGTCGCTGTCACCAGAGAGCAGAGATCAGCGCCTGCCCCTCCGCTCCCCTCGTGAGGAAGCTGCAGGCCGCCATGAGGCCTCCCCTCAGCCTCCTCTTCTCTGGGCTGAACAAACCAAGAGACTTCAGCTGCTCCTCATACGTCTTCCCCTCTAGACCCTTCACCATCTTGGTAGCCCTTCTCTGGACACTCTCCAATAGTTTCACGCCCTTTTTGTACTGTGGCACCCCAAATTGCACACAGTGCTCGAGGTGAGGCCGCACCAGCGCAGAGCAGAGCGGGACAATCCCTTCCCTCGACCGGCTAGCAGTGCCGCGCTTGTTGCACCCCAGGGCACAGCTGGCCCTCCTGGCTGCCAGGGCACACTGCTGGCTCATGTTCAGCTTGCCATCTACCAGAACCCCGAGGTCCCTCTCTATGGGGCTGCTCTCCAGCCTCTCATCCCCCAGTCTGTACGTACAGCCAGGGTTGCACCATCCCAGGTACAGAATCCAGCGCTTGCTCTTGTTAAACTTCATGTAGTTGGTGATTGCCCAAAGATGATGCTCTATGAACTCCAGTTTGCCAAACCAATATGTATGATGACAGCAATTCATTTTAAAAGTATATTCATAATAAACTTTAGTTTAGTACAAACTTACAAAATTGATATGTGGAATTTTATACATGCTAAAAGAGGGTCTTCTAAAAACCCCTTCTGAAGTGCATGTACTTCTGTAATCCAGTGTTGTCTGGAAAATACTAGATTTCACAAGTGACTGAAGAAATGCTAGCCTGAAATGGTAATTCTATGTAGAGTTCATTCTCAAATCTTTTACCTTATTTGTCTCATTTTCGCAGTCTGTAAATGGTGGGGATAATTTTTCTTCGTTGATATGCACTTGGAAATCCAGATATAAAAACACTATCTAGATGCTGTTGGTCATTAGTTAATTTTTGAGTAAGCTTAAAAAAAAACAACTAGAAGCTAAAAAAATGTTATTCTGTCTTTGATTATTTAAGCAATTTTATGGGGAGAAAAGGGATTTTATTATAGAACACACTCATTTAGCTGCTAATGTGGCTCTTACAACTGTTACTGCTATGCTAAATACAACAATCCTAACTTTTTTTTTTCATGTGTTTGCTGTAACAGAGAGACCAAGCAGGTGCAGAAATCTCACAGCTGTTTCAGTTTACCAATGTCTGTTTATATAGATGACTGCCAAGCAGAGGTAGGATGTTTGAAAAGGTTTCAGCTGCTAATATTGAGTATGCTGAGGTCATCCATTAATCTCACTATGTGCAGGATTTTAAGAATCCTTGCTCAAGTTTCATCGGGGAAGGGGAAGAAATCACCAATAGAGGAAACATTATGCTACGAAAATCTTTTTATAATTTTGCTGTCTAGGGATATAAAATTGGTCTCACACTTTGTGGAAAAATAAGTATTGTTAAATGTGTTTTCATTTCATTTTTGAAATTGCAGATCTGGTGGACTACAGGTTATTTCTTAGAATCAAGAGTTTGTGCTCTGTAAGATGGATATATACCTATGTAAGATGTATATACAAAAATATATTCATATATTTCATTTGATATCTATATTTATATATATATAGTATGGCATACACTAAAAAGAGAAAAGCTACCTGATAACCTGAAAGGTATAGATGGAAAGGCAGGTGAAAACAGTTTCTAGCATTTGGTAAGAACTGTGGATTTGTAGGAGTTTAGAACTAAGTCTATGGTCTGTGAAATGCTACAGAGTTAACATTTTCTAGATTGTCTGTATTTGAAACTTAGTTCCAGTTGAACTAACTTGTTAGTCTGAATAGCTTTAGGTATGTCAAAAGTTCCTTGTGCAGTTTTATTCCAAAATAAAATGCACTGAAATAACTGTAGATGTAAGCAAAATGTATATTGTTGTTTTCTGATTTCATGTTAACCACCCACTTTGACGAGCAGCAGCTTATACTGTCATAACTGAGTTTTTGGCCATGTATGGAACTTGGCAAGCATCTCTGCATGAATTTATACATTGAATAAAATTCCTGACTGATTATAAGAGGCAGAAAAATATCCTGACCTGGAGCATGTGTCTATGGAAAAATAAATAAATAAAGAGTATTATCTGCTGATAGCATGAACAGGAAGTCTACTGTGAATATTAGGAGGAGACTGGCATTTGAAGTTTATGCCTGTTGCTTAACTCACAAGAGAAAAGAATATTTGTATTGTAAAAGATACATTTGTTTCCTGTGTTCTGTGTCCCCCATCTATGCAAAAACTTGGAGTTTTGGTTGTATAGTAATACAAATGATGTAAAGTTACTGTTTATCGAAACAAATTTAATTATTGCCAAAGCAATACAAATATACTGGCTTCTTGTGTCATTCTAGTATTGCTCATGAAAGAACATTCAGGAAAAAAAAGCTTTATTTGGATCTCTCCAAAAAATCAAAACATTCCTATTTCAATCACTCTTACATATTGAAAGATAAAAAATTAAACACAAATTCACAATCTTAATAAATAATAATAATAAAAAAGTAAAGAAGACACAACTTGCATGCTTTAAGGAGAACCGAAGGTGCTAGCCTTAGTTGGATGATGGCAGTATTTTAAACATTTGTACCATTCACTTGAACATTTCTTGGAGTCTCAGTAATGGGTCAGAAGTTCTTTAAATTCAAACTGTGTTATACAATGGTTGTTTTAATCTTAGGACATTTTTTTCCTTGAGGACTGTTAGTTTTTTTTCTGAGTTCAGTTCATAATTGCAGAATTATGAAAGCCTGACTGAATAACAGAACAAAGAATATATTGTTAGAATCCTGCAAAAGTATTAATGTGAGCTGATGCGTAAATAGCCTACACTGAAACACCCAGATATTTAACAACTCAACTCAGTTGAGAAATGCCCACTGAAAGGAATATCAGTCATACGGCCACACTACCACTCTGTGTGTGGGTCTTCCCCAAACAATGTACCTGTCAGTCATTTTTCTTTGTTTAATTGAGCATTACAGTAAGTCAGGTGAGTAGCAGGTATTACAACACCATTCAAAGAGCTGGTAATTCAGAAGAATATGACAAATAGGAATAGAATTTTGACATATAGACAAACACTTTGACAGATATAAACCTCCAAGATCAACTGTTTTTTGCTGACAGTGATGCAAATTCATGGAGGTTTTCCAGTACCCACAGAAGGATTTTTAGACATAGCTCTATGTAGACTGTCTTACAGCTGTACTTGGGCTGACAGTAATATGCCTGATATTCTGTTTGCTGCTTGCTCAATGTAAAGTATTGCTTCATATGGTTTACTGAGCAATCCCAAACATTGTTTGCTACAACGTTAACTAGGCAACTGGGAACTAGTCTTTCCATGCATAAATGTTGTTTGTAATTAATCACATCTTTGTGGAGGTCAAGCATTGTTCCTTTCTGTTACAGGAGAACAGAAAAAATGAATAAATTGTTCACACTCGTTCCTCTGTTTGAGCTAGTAACGCCCCTCTTGCTTTTTGATCATATTGTTTCAAATCCTGTACAATGTAGTTGTATTTGAGCAAAGCATTGCTGACTCTCTAATCAACAGTTTTGGCAATGACAGTAAGAATTAAAGTCTGTTAGGTTCTCTGTCCTTGAAGAAGACAGATGATTATGGAAAACATCAATGAAATTGTTAAAAGATATTGTAAGAAAGAGTATATGTAAAATAATAATAATAATGAAAGTAATTAGTAGACCTGCATTGACTATAGGCATGGATATTCAAAGATTTACTGAGGTTATTAAAGAATATTTCTGCTATTATAGAAAGCTAAGTGAAAACATTCTTCCAAATTTCCTATTAAGCAAGAATGGTTAAGTGAACTCAGCTCAGGAAAGCACCTTCTATTCTCACAGAATCGCAGAGGCTGGAAAGGACCTTTGCAAATCATCCAGCCCTTCCACACCCTGCTCAAAGAGGGTCAACTAGAGTGGGTTACTCAGGGCTATGTCCAGTCAGGTTTTGAATATCTCCAGGAATGGTGAATCCACAACCTCCCTAGGCAGCCAGTTCCCACATTTAATAACCCTCACAGTAAAACAAAGGGGGTTTTAATGCTTAAATTGAATTTCCCGTACCTCAGTTTGTGCCCCTTGTCAATTGTCCCATCACTGGGCACCAGTGAGAAGTGTCTGGCTTTGTCTTGTTTATACTCTCCTATCTAGTGTTTATTCACATTGATAAGATGCCCGTGAGCCCTCCAGAGCACAGGACACAGGATTCCAGATGTGGCCTCACCATTGCTGAGCTGAGGGGAAAAATCACCTTATTCAACCTGCTGGTGATGCTCTTCCTAATGAAGCCTTAGGCCTTCTTTGCAACAAGGGTGCACTACTTGCTCGTGTTAAACTTGCTCAGCAGGATTCCCAGGTCCTTTTCTGCCAGTCAGCTTTCCAGCCAGTTAGCCCCCAACATGTACTGGTGCTTGGGATTATTCCTGCCCAGGTGCAGGACTTTGCATTTCTGTTTGCTTAACAAGAGATTCCTGTCAGTCCATTTCTCCAGTTTGCTGAGGTGAATCAGAATGGCAGCACATATTCTAGTGTATCAGTTGCTCCTCCCAGTTCTACATCATCTGTAAACCTGCTGAGGGTACACTTTGTACCATTGTCCAGGTCATTAAGAAAGTGGCTGTTATGGCTTGTTATTATGGCTGGCTGTTTGTAGTTTGGTTGATGAACATGATGACAGATAGGTATAAGCATAATTTTTGTGACTGTTAAAGAAAAAAGTCTCTGGTCAATAAATAAAGAGCCTCAATGTAAAGTAGAGTGTTCTTCATTGAAGGGTGGATACAACAGATTTGAACCTTTGACACCAAGGGCTTGAAAGAATTCAGACAGTCATGGGATAAACAGATTCTCTCATGGATTAATATTTGGCTGAAGACAGGAAAGCAGACAGGAGTTAGTGATCAATTTTCACAGCACTATCACTTGGATCTCATGGCAATGTCTTCAAGAAATCTGACCTACTCACCCTGTTTTCAAGGTATTACTGAGTGGGTTGAGTAGGGAGGTATAATAAAAATTGTCAACACTGAAGAATTCAAGGAAAGCAAAACAAAAGCCAACTACAAAAAGTTGCGAAAAGATCTCCTGGTATTAAGTAATGATAAACTAGCAGATAAAATTAAATGCTGGAAAATGTAAAGTTGTGTACGAGAAAAAAGCAAACCACTGCAAATACAGATGACAAACTAAATAAGCTATTAGCACTCATAAGGAAGAGAGAGCTTAGAGCTGCTGCTGACAGATTTATGAAAAACATCATCTTAGTACTCAGTGGTGGTAAATGAAAAACAAATTGAATCTTAGGAAAAAGAAAGAGATGGAGAAAAACAAAACAAAACAGAAAATGATATGCTAACATTTAAGTATATTGCTCCTGTGTATTGAACACAATGTGTATGGTGTGAACTCCCCTTCCTCCAATTTCAGAGAAAACCACAATAGAACTAAAAATGTACAGAGAAGAGACCAGTAACAATAATGAGACATAATGAAAAGCTGCAATATCAAAGTCAGCTGTGTCATTAATCTCTTCTTATATGTGAGTGTGGGGAAAGTGGCAAGAGAAGGTAAACAAGGTTATTCACTATTTCTCTCTGAAGGACAGTGAATGAAATTATGGTATAGCAAGCTTGAACAAAAGCAGAACCAGAATGCTTTTTTATGAAATACGTAATCATACTACAGAAATCCTGTGGCTTTCAAATGTTTATGTAGGTATGAAAGGTGATTACAGAAATAAATAATGAAACAAAAAACAAGCTCTCAGGGGCTATTTAAATACAGACAACCTCTGGCATTGGAAGTCCTTTCACATTGCTGGAAGCTGGAAAGATACACTAGGGACCATGTAGCTCTTCAGGACAGATAGGCAGAGAAGAAGAGGAAGAGGGGTAGCCCTCTACATTAGGGAAGGTCTTGAATGTATGGAGCTTAGTTACGGCAATGAAAGGGTTGCGTGCCTCTGGGTAAGAGTCAGGGGAAAGGTCAACAAGGGAGATATTGTGAATGGAGTGTATTATAGACCACCCAACAAGGATGAAGAAGCAGGCAAAATATTCTACAAACAGCTAACAGAAGTGTTGCAATCGCTAGTGCTCATTCTCATGGCAGACTTCAACTTCCTAGACGCCTGCTGGAAATACAATATAGTGGAAAGAAACAGACCAGGAGATTCCTGGAATGTGTGAAGTATAACTTCCCGATGCAGGTGGTGAGGGAATTGACTAGGGAAGGTGCCTCACTTGGCCTGTTGTTTGTTAACAGGCAGATCTACTGGGTGATGTGTTAGTCGGAGGCCATCTCAGGCACAGCGATCATAAGATGATAGAATTCTCAGTCCTTAGGGAAGCAAGGAGGGTGGTCAGCAGAACTGCTACTTTGGATTTTTGGAGGGCAGTTTTTGTTCTATTTAGGGACCTGATTGACAGAACCCCTTGGGAGACAGTTCTAAAGGGCGGAGGAGTCCGGGAAGGCTGAGCATTCTTCAAGAATGTAATTTTGATGGCATGGGAGCAGGCCAGCCTTGTGTTGCAAAAGATAAGCTGGCAGGGAAGAAGAGCAGCCTGGCTTAAGAGAGCTTCTTCTGGAACTCAGGGGAAAAAAAGAGTTTATGATCTTCGGAAGAAGGGGCTGGCAACTCAGGAGGACAACAAAGACGTTGTGAGGTTATGCAGGGAGAAAAGTAGAGGGACCAAAGCCCAGCTGGAGCTTAACTTGGCTACTGCAGTAAGAGACAATTAAAAATGTTTTTACAGATATATGAACAACAAAAGGAAGACTAAGGAGAATCTCTTTCATTTATTAGATGTGGGGGAAAACATAGTGATGAGAGGTGAGGAAAAGGCTGAGG
>VXAA01003301.1:109294-125052 GCA_013399115.1 Anseranas semipalmata | reverse complement strand
TCTATGATTCTATGATTTCTAAATAGATCTCTGCATTTTTAAAATGCAAAATATAAAGTGCGAAAAAGAAAGATTTCATATTCAGTTAATTTTTTTTTAAAGTACAGATGGTAATTAACACTTTTTGGGAGGAACACTCAGGAATTCTTCTATAATCATTTCTATATTAAATGCAGTTAGGAAGGGCTTCTAGTTATTGAAAAAAATGCCTAATGCCTAAATTGACAATCCTCTCACTTTTCCCTGCAAGCTTGGTAAATAAACCAATGTGCCTATAAAACCAATAAACCTATATTACCTGCTCTGTAATTATATTATCTGTTTATATGATAAAATTATATTATCTGCTATGTTATCTGCTACTATAATTTTGTTTTCACAAGTGTTATTCAGAATGTAATGGGTTAAAGTAAGAGACAGTCTAAAAAGAAAAAGGATTTAGCGCATATAGATACTAAGCACGATCTTAAGGATGCAGCCTGCTACTCTGTTTGCCTTAGTAAGATCTGCAGCACAGAAAATCTATCTAACAAAATCTTTGCATTGCTCTCCAAGTACTGTGAAGTTTGAGCTTGACTGTTTTTTCTGGTGCTAGAGTAGTATAAATAAAATTATTCATCATAGAAATCAGAGAACTTACAAACAGATTTATTCCTGAAATGCTAGAGAACCAAAACCATGGGATGACATGAATTTAGTGAGGTTAAGAACTTCCACTATTTAATTACCTATTTGAAAGTAAAAAACTTTATAATCCATATTTTGTTCTCTATATAATAGATAATCACTAGCTAGTACCCCTTCATATTAACTGGATCTATACATCCATGCTGAGCTGAAAATAGAACACTCAAAGGATTTCACAGTTTTCTTAACTTAGAAAAAAACTTGTTCATTTCTACAGCAAATGTAATCATTATTAATCTTCCATTTTTCTTTGACTTTTACATGATTAATTTAGAAGCACGCTCACACTGTACACAGAAATAAAAGATGCGCAGGCACAGAATAAATGTAAAACATGTCTTGTATCTGTATACCCCAGTACCTCTTTCTATTGTCTTCTCTTAACAGAGAGAAGGAAGCATGAAAAGAAGCAAGTTCATTTCTGATTCCAGAAGGAGTTACAGTGATTTCAAATAAAATTGTTATTGCTGGCAGACTTTAAAATTAGGCTCAAATTTACAACTACTTTATAAAGAGTTAATCAGTTTTTAATAGGTTCTGTGCTAAAAGCTAGTACAAACTAGAAATAATTTATGAGTAGATGCATGCTGGCAATGCATAAAAGAACTTTATAAGTCTAAATAATCTTAAGAATTGTTTTGCCATTTATTAAAACGCTGCTTGTAGTGCATTAGCCCTTCTAACATTAATACAACCCTACTAACTGCAACCATCCCCACTGTGTTAAGTAGTGAGTTTCTGCCAACGTGTAAACCCCCTGGGGCAGTTCTTTGAATGGCACTATCAAGTCATCCCTGTCACTCACTAGTTTCAGCTGTCACATTGGCTGACAGCACAGTGTGACAGCAGCCCTCCAGGCTGGCCTCAGCTGGATGGCTATGCCTGCTCTTCATGGTCTACATGCTGTGCAAAATGCCATACAGCCGGTATTAAAGGCTATATGAGCCAACCTCGTACAAACTTCTCTAGAAAGCGTTTTACCAAGAATTTGCTCAGTTTTTCCTTTGCACAAATATTGTTGTATCCACAGGTAAACACTACAACTGTTTTCAATGAGTTGAAAGTCAAAACCAGACTTCCATCATGGCACAAGAAAAATGCCGGTCACAACACAACATTACAGGCTTTCACAAACGCACACAAATCACTAGTAGAAAATCCCAGCAATGACTATTAGTTTAGATGGGCTTGGAACCAGCTGATCGTATTTAATTCACAGTCCCTGACCCTGTAATTGAAGGCACATAAGCAGACTCCTCCAGTTGCATTGAGGATGAGTTTATCAGCCTCCCGAGTTCACAGTATAATTCAGATTGGAAGAGGAGGTCATTGTTTCCAATGTCCAGTTGGAGAATTTGGACCCAATTATCTGGGTCCACAAGAACCAGAAGAAATAATTCGTCACAAATTTAGAAGCCAGCTAAAACAGATTACTGGCTAATGTCTTCTAGTCTTCTGTGGAGAAAAAAAAAAAAATCAGCCTGTAATGATGTTTCTATCCACTTTTGATGGATAATTTGCAATTTCCTGTCAAATCTTGTGACTTGAACTGTGTAAGCAAGTGTTCGTCTTGCACGTGGGATACACAGTCATTTGCTTTAGGGCAATTCCAAATAGATGTCCATAGGAAGAATCTGTCAAAGGCACTGGTTAGCCACACTCAGGCTCAAGGAATGAATTTGCTAGTCGTGGTCTCATATTCCCAGTTTAGAGTAGACTAGGGATAACACAGCCTTAAGAGACATTACCTTATAGAGATATATACACAAAGTTACATTGAGATTCACGTTGTGTGCTTCATTTGTACCTTCTCTTATTTCACGAAAACCCATATTGTTTTCTACAAGAGACCATGTCCCACTTCCAGTCTGGATATGGTCACTGAAACCAAACTGCCCCGTATGTATGGCTGGTATTCTGAATACCTACACCTGGTCCCCACCCAAATGTCACTATACGTGGAAAACAAAAGCAAAATCAATCTCGTGTACCACTGAACTGCACATGAATGCAAAAAATACTAGGTTTTAAAATAGCTTTACATGATTGAATTTAGATGTCAACATTTTTGAAATGGCTGTTCATCCCTTGCAAAAAAATTGCAAGACACAGAAATGCAGAGTAGTCTCTTAGGAGCCATAGATACTAATCAGCTAGACGGCCATACTGCATACATGACTGAGAATCTCAATCTAAAAATACCAGTATCAAGAATCAAATGTATGGTTTTGTATATCTAAAGAACAAAGCACCAGTTCAGAATAACGATGCTATTTATAGGACTATGGAATAATATGCATGCACATTATAGATGTTCTTTAATTTCACAGATGTGATTTTATTCTGTTACTACCATCACAACTCATATTTAAGCATTACAATATACAGAACAGAATTAAATGAAAGTCTATAGAGATTTCTATCATGTTTTATAATTAAAAGGCACTATAAGTATAAAATAATATTTAGATGAAAAAATATTAGTTATGGTCAATACTAAAGTAGGCAATTGCACATTAAAGCAATGATGATTCTTATGACACCCCACTAAAGGGTTCAAAGAGCTACCAACAGAAAAGAATATCCTCAATGTAAACCTACCGAAGAGCTATTAGTGAACGTTAGTTTCTAAGTTAGAAACGAAGGGCATACACTACTGTGGTCATTCCATACTCGTGTGTCCCCTGGCATGTTCATTAGATACTCAAATCTATAAATCTTCAAAATAGCTTTTACAAAGGACCATGGGCACATCAAAAGCAAGATTTTCTTTATATCTGAACAAAAAGGGACTAAAAAGCCCCCCCAGGAAAACTCCTTTGAAAAAGAACAAAACCACCTGTGAGACATTTTCAAGACCAATCTACTCTTAGCAGAGTGAATGCCTACCACAATGTAATACCACTTTCTTCTCCTGATTTAAGCACCAATAGAATTTGTAAAATAGACAGAAATAAAACAGATAAGGTTAAAGAAGAGCATTTAAGGATTCAATTTTAACAGCACCTCTCGACACTAAATGGAAAAAAGATATACCATAGAACTTCATTCTAAACCAATATGACACCCATATTTCTGTGCAAAATACCTGTATTCTTCACAACCTTGTATTGTTATTATGAACATATAAATGTTCATATATACTACAGTATGAAAGGCCAGTATGAGGCCACTCATCATTTACTTCATCATCTGGAAAAAAAAGTGTAAACAAACCAACCTGTTTAGCCAACTGATCCTTCTTCACCAAGCCAGTGGCTGCAGCAATGTTCCCTGCTCCTTCCACTGTCTTCTGGGCCACAGCTGTCACTCCTGTCACCACAGCTCCCCCAACATTAGATACTTGCTCTTTGGTCTTCTCAGCCACTGAGGAGAAGCAGAAGATGGAAAAACACGTTACAGCTCTGGGAGCTGTAAGTTATTGAGTTTTTCAGAGAGTCATATTTATCACTGACAGCCCAATGTCATGAAAAGCCATAGGGCCAGTACACTTTGTGTACCCCAAGTGGAACTTCAGAAATGAGACTCTCAATCTGATCATACTGGAGCAGCAAAGGTAAAAATAAGCATTATTTGTGGCTCAATTTCTTCCATGTGAAAGACATTCAACATTTTCATTCAGGTCTATCTGTACTTTAGGGAAGAAAAGTCATTACTTAAGAGCCCTTATTATGCCCAACTCACTGTGTAATGTATAGTAATTGCATTCAACATAGCACAGTTTGGAAATGCATTCCAAGTAGTCCATTAAACACACTTGCTGCATGTTACAGGGCATGGAAGACAATGTTTTTTACCTTAGACTCAAGCTATTGATTTCTTTTTTTTTTTTTTTTTTTTGTAATATGCTTGATTAATAAGCAGAGCTACTGTTGCTTGACCAGAGAATTTCTCATACAACATCTTATCTCATTGTCTGAGATTTCTGCCCCACTGCTGATGTCTCCATCCATAACATACTAATCTACAAAAAGATTGAATGCCAAAAATGCCAAAGCAAACTGGATTAATAGCTAACTTCAAAGCCCCAGGGAAACAACAACTCATTTAGCCTACATATACATCAGCGGTTGCCTTTCTACCTTTCAGAGTATTACTGGATTCTTTCTGCTCATTCATTCCCAAGGGCTCTTCCCTGACAGCAGCTTGCACTATAGTGAAACCACTTAAAGAATAAAGAGATCAGATGACTTCATGCCTTCAAGTTACAGGGCCAGATTTTCAAAAAAAAAAAAAAAAAACCAACAACAACAAACATTTACTTATCTAAACAAGGGACTGTTCTTCAAAAACATCCAGCACATAGCTTTGTAATTCCAACTAATCTTATATTTTTCTCCAGCCAAAATTCCCCAAACCCATAAAATGTATTCATATCTCTAGTTGCACCCTTTATAAGCACAGGCTGGATTTTGCTCAGCATATAGGCCACCCTTTCAGAGACTTTTTTTTTGGAAACATGCCAAGAGATGACTTTCTACGGTTAAATTAGACTTCTTTAATTCCTTACAGAAGAAGTATCAGCTGTCCATATCAGAGGGCAGGCTGCATAGATTGTTACGATTGACATTAAATAATGGCAACAGCTAGGAAGGTAAACAATGTGCCTGATACAAGATTTTATTAAAGACCGGAATAATAAATATCTGCTGACTGAAAATGGAGACAAATGATTTAATTCTCATTCTAACTAACTTAAAGTGAAAAATATCAGTAACTGATTACAAGTATTATTTCTATTACAAACAAAACCAGGAATTTTCATTATTGAGCAGTAACAATGAACTGTACATTCTCTGAAACTAGAAATAGAAAAACAGTCTGTTCCAAAGATCTTCCAACATATACATGCTAATAATATACAAATTAGCAAGTAATATCATTGTATCCATCCAGTACTCTATCCCCATGCTTTTTCCAGAAAAAATCCAAAGTGGGTTTTGCTGAAAAGCAAACATCGTCCTCAAGGAAGGTTTCATTTAGTACTAGCAGGTGTTGGATGGCATTTGTTAAGATCCCCCAATTTGCTTATTATCAGCTAAAGACTACAAAAGCTCAGGATTCTACAGAAGAAGATTATATAGGAAGTTTTTCACTAGTTCTTGAAAATGCTTATCTTAAGGTCTTTGTCCTAGTAACACATTATAACTTTCAAATAACGTTAAGATCTAATTGTGCACTGAGCCTTTCAGAAACAAAAAGAATAGCGTGCTGAGATGAAAACCAGTACTGCTTTCATGTTATTTAGAATGGTAGAAAGCAATCTCAGAGCTATGTAAAAAAGTAGTATATTGCAAAAATAAATTTTAAAGTAATTGCTATTCTCCAAGAAATTAACATCAACAACCACAAAAAACAACAATGGAGAGGTGCATTTTGGGTAAGTTTCACTGTTGCTTTTTACTTTCTCATTCCTTTTCTGTGAGACAAGGAAGAAGAAAACAAAACCAAAAGAAAATGTATCAATCAAGATCCTTTTTCTATATATTTTCTTCTGTTATTTTTTTCTGTATGGACGTGACATATATTTTTTGAAAACTTCTCCCTTTTTGCAAAATACATTGAATGTCAGAATTTTTAAAACAGTGTACTGGGTCTGGCCAGGATAGAGTTAACTTTCCCTGCAGCAGCCCTTGTAGCTAGAACAGCGCTGGTATCACACCAGTGTTTGGCTACTGCCGAGCAGTGCTGGCACAGCACCAAGGCTCTCTCCAGACCCCCCAAAGCCAGTAGGTGGGGGTGGGCAAGAAGTGGGGAGGGGACATGGCCAGGGCAGCTGACCTAAACCAACCAAAGGGATATTCCATACCATATGATGTCACACTCAGTAATAAAAGCTGGAAAAAAGGAAGGAGAAGGGGGGGGCTCTCGTTGCGAAGACGTCTGTCCTTCCGAACAACCACTGCGGGTATTGAGGCTCTGCGTCCCAGGACGTGGCCGAACATCGCTCATTGGTGGGAGAATCACTTGTTTTCTCTTTTCCTCTGTGTACAGTCTTTGTACATATGTACACAGTCTGTGTACATATGTACATATGTATACATATATATATATATATATTTGTTGTTGTTGTTGTTTTTCCTTCCTCTCCTTTAATTGAACTATCCTTATCTCAACCCGTGAGTTTTTTCTTCTCCCCCTCTTCTTTTGAGGAGGGGGAGTGAGAGAGAGGTTGTGGTGGAGTTCGGCTGCCCAGCAGGGTAAAACCACCACAGTCCTTTTGGGCACCCAATGACAAATTCAGCAGGCTTGATATTGACTAAGGATCACATGCTCAGCTGCTCTGAAGCAGACTCCTCCCTCTGATAAACTGATGAAGCATGGTTGCATTGTGTTCATTGTCAGAAGTCATAATTAGTTTCATTTTCTCAAGATCTGCAAAAACTGCACCTCAAAAGCAATATAGAAAGAAATAGAGTGAAATTTGGTGCACCGTGGATGCTTCAGTTCAGCTGCAATATAAAATGTCTGATTCCTGATGCCATTATTAAAACCACATTTCTCAGACTATGTTGTCATGGCAAGTATGAACACCTACCAAGAGCCACTATCCAGTGGCTGCGGTTCCTGCTATTAGTGTGTTTTGGGAAAGCTCTTTCTGAAGTCTGTTTTCTCTGCCCAGAAACAGATTACTCTAGGAAAGGCTTAGTATTGCACACAAAACAATAAGCAAAGAATCAGTCCACTAACACTGTTACTGGCACAACAACAAGATACTTCATTTAAAAAGAAGGAAAAAAAAGTAATATATTTAATTCTATTTCAGACATAGCATAAGAAAGCAGATGCAGGAGATACCATGAAAGATCTTTCATGTACTGTGCTGCATAGTGCCAGCAGCTCACTATTTCATGTTCTTCACGAGAAGAATGTTGCGGTAGGTCGAAGTAACATCAATTCTACTTTTAACAACTGTTGTTCATAAAGAAAAAGAAAGCAAACAAGCAAAAATACACAATTGCACTAGCAGAAGAACAAAATATTAAGCAAAACTGACTGCTGATTTGAGATGGTGTTCAGCTTGATGTTGAGCCTCAGATGTGAGCTTGTGTGTACAAGGGAAGGTATGTAAATGTTCCATCTGACACTGTTGCTAACTGCTGCAGAGAGCAATGTCAAATCATTGCTCTAGGCAAGGATGGAGGAAGGGAGCACAGAAGACAGAGCCAGGCTCTTTTCAATGGTGCTCAGTGCCAGGACAAGAGGCAATGGGCACAAACTGGAACACAAGAGGTTCTGTCTAAACACCAGGAAGCGCTTCGTTACTGTGTGAGACGAAGCATGGGAACAGGTAGCCCAGAGAGGTTGTAGAGTCTCTCTCCTTGGACATCTTCAAAAGCCTCCTGGACATGGTCTTGGGCAATCTGTTCTGGGTGGTCCTACTCGAGCAGGGGAGTTGGACCAAATGACCTCCAGAGGTCCCTTCCAATCTGAACCATTCTCTGATTCTGTATGACCTCTACAGTCACCACCATGAGAACATGCTCAACAGCTAGAGATCCAGTTTCCTAAGGAAAGCTGTGTACAAGAGACAACTCTTAACTTAAAGTGGTTCTTCCCTGAAAGAATAAAGCAAGCTGTTCTCTGCAGAACAAGAGCAAAGTATGGCATCAAAGCATCATCTCCCGTCTCAAAAATGCAGGTCCTACCACACTGGCTCTGCCAAACATGGATTTAGGTATTATTCTTAGGTGAAAACTTCAGAGAAATTGAGGGCCTCAAATCAAATTTGGGTCTAAATTTACAATTTACTGTCTACATATAATTGAAACATTGAGGATTTCTAGGTATCTGAAGATGTTGACAAATTCCTAATATGTTATATATTTCATAACAGCTTATCACTTGGTACCAAGCCAATAAGCTGGCTTTTTGGTAAGGTACTCTCAGAAATCAGAGCAATTAACATAAATCCAGAAAACTATACAAATAGCACAGATTTGTAAAAGCGCTAATACTAGCAGGAGAAACTCTTCTTTCCTTATTTCTAAGGAATACAAAAACATTATCAAAGTTCCTATTACCAGAGTGATTCTGTAAATAAGCTCCAACTTTGTAAACCTTCAGCTCTGTAACCCTAGTGACAAGAGAAGAAAAAACAAAATAGGTTTCCAGTCTTATGTGTTTTATTGCTTACACTAAGTAGTAACATGGGAAAAGCATTTAATGAGCACAAGCAAATCAGTTCAGAATGCAGGGGGTTGATACCAACTAATTAAATTAATCTGAATACTAGGTTGTTTAATGATCTTAAGCCATTAAGTCTTTGTAAAGTTGATGTCTGCTTTGCATCACAGTGCTGAGAAACAGAGTAAATCAGCTTCGGTAGAGCTTTATTGTGTGATGGCCTGATTACTTGTGTCCACCTGTGGAAAAAGTGATCCTGGAATGGTGTATAAAGGCCATGCCAAGGCTAACATTGAAATGGAAATTCTAATACTGACTACAGCATTCTGCAAAAATCATTAGTGTTGAAGGTTTCTTTTTCCCTACTTAGATAACTGGGTAATACAAGCTTTTAACATGAAACTTTTGGAACATTTCAAAATGAGAACTCGTTGCTTTCTATTTTGAGCAACAGAAGTAGATGAAAACTACACGATTTCTCAGGATTAATGACATTATTCTTACTGCACTAAATATACTTTTGAATATGTATTTTAGACAATAAGATTGCCCTAGGTACTCAAAGAATTCATTTACAAAAAAGCCGTAAGTACGTTGTGGGTTCTTTAATTTATACATTCACTATAAGATACCCGATGAAAGAAAAACAAATGCAACTAGAATACCAATGACTAAGAACATTAACAAAACCAAGAATGATCAGAAAAAAAAATTAAGCAAAAAAAAACAAAAAACACTGACTACAGTTCATAACTGTTGAGACTGTGTCTTCATTTCACTTCAGGAAACTGACATCTGGTTGAAGTACTGAGGCAGAGGGCTTTTTGGCCTTGAGCTTTCTACAAACCAGTGCTTTACTTTGATTATCAGGACATGCTCTGTAAATATTCCATCTTTGATACTGTACATTTCTAGACATTTATCCTTAGGAGATCAGCAAGACAGATAAATTACGCACAGTCAAAGAAGATGGATGAATTATTACAGTCAAAGGCCAGTAGACATGTTAATTAGACAGTCAAGTCAGGTATACAAGCTAACACCCCATAAGACCAAAAAGCACCACTTCTTCCTCTACAGAAGTTCTGAGAAAGGGCAACCTGACAAATAACATGCTTACTGTATTCCTGTGAATCACAGCCAGGCATCCTCATTTTACAGTGTATTGACGCAACTAAACCTGGTACAATCTGATCATACTTTAAAACAAGGAACTCCTCAGACTAGTGTTTCTGGGTTTGGAAAGTCACTGACTGAAAAGCGTATTTAGTTGTTCAGCACCTTGAGGTGTGTCAGTCCCTTTACCAGCCAAGGGTTTTACACCAGAAACTATTCAAAAATAGCAAAACTAGCAGGACCTTGGAGCTCAAACAGTGAGAAAGGACTGACTGAATAACTGTGAACACACACTTATTTGGATCTGTGATTCTAGTTCGCATTCGACTGTCTCTAGCCTCTCGAATCATTTTTCTTCATATTACAAAATGTGTTATTGCACCTCAAGTTTCACGTGATATCAACACTCTAGTGCATCATAAGATCACCATAACTGCCAAGCTCCTAGTCCTATGAAAAAAAAGACAAGTAGGTCTTTATAAGTATCCTAAAACACAGTTTTATCACAGCAACTTTAAGAGCATTTATTTAAATGGATTTGATTTCTAGGACAACTTCACTAGCATTTCTCAGAGTGTCTTTACATTATATCTCAGAGCATCACTACAATGAACCCAAATCTGTTTTCATCTACCTTCTCTGCTTTCCAGAACAACTCCTCATAGATTTGCATCTTTTTTTTAAAAAAAAAAAAAAAAAGTGTCCAAGCAATTCCTCTATTCTTAAACTATCAAGCCCGTACTGTTTCCTGTTATAAATTATGCTCTCTGGATTTTGCATTAGGTCCCCTCTTCTCACTGCTACATTTCAGTCTGCATGTCCTCTATCCATTTTCCATTTTCATTCAACAGCCAAAGTCCTTTCAACCAGTTTAAACGGGCCAGAATTATGCAAATTGTGGCACAGTAACCATTATTCTCAAGCTTTGGGTGTTTCATTTTGAGTCACGCATTTCCTAAAGTGGATGAGGAGCTTTTTGTCTAAAATGAGTTTTGCCTAAAATTCCCAGTAACGTTGTTGAACATTCTATTTGTAGCCACAGCATGGAACAGATGTGTTCTCCTTATGTTTTACTTTATAGTCTGTTTTATATCTCGCAGAAAAAAAAATTAACATCTTTTCAAACCTGTCAAAAATTTTGTTCTCCCACTTAAAATTTCCCGTCTCACTACACACATTACATCAGATAAAGATGGAAGGAAAGAAGTTTCCCACTAAGCTAGCCTACTACAGAAACCCAGTGCTTCAGCAAGTTTCACACGTGCAAATGGCCTTGACTTTTGTCCTAACACAAAGCCCAGCTTGGTCAACATCACCTCTACTAACTTGCTTGGTAGTGCTATCCACTGCTGCTCCCACATCTGTGATAATATGGAATATATATGCCTCAAATCTCATTCTACTGCAATTGCCCGCTGGTTACAGTAATGATCCCTCAATATTTCTCTTAATTGAGGTCTACCAAGCTGAGATTTCAAACCTCGTAACAGGAACATAGATCTGTTTAGCCTGCAGCTACATTCTGAAGGCCTGTGAAGGATGTTCTGATCAGTTTTGTTACTAAAAATACTCTTGGCTTACTTCTCAACCAATTATTTGGGTTCTGATATTAAGTACCGCCAAGTTAAGTCTATCTATATTTGTTTATCCTTTGTATTGGCCTGTGTGAGCACAGATGAATGACACACTGGCTGTACAGAGAGCAAAAGAAAGAAGAAATCCTTTTCTACTCCCACTCTCATATGTTTTCCATTTTCTTAAGGGAAAAACAGCTTCAATTTCTTGGCCAAGCATTTTCTTCACATCTCCAGAAGTCCCATATTCTACAGCAGAAAAATCACACATTCCACTCAATGCACTATGGTCAGCTGAGGTTTTCCTGCACTCTGAAGAGATGTAAGACTTCCATCCATTTTGCCACCTATTTGTCACTCCAAATTATTGGTTACTGGTTTCAGTTCATATCTAAAATGATCCCTGCAAATCAATTTGAAATGCAAATTTACTCTTTTTCAGTGTAGAAATACCAATGCAAATATATATGCCCAGCATTAACTTCAAAGTTTGAAAGTGTTGTTGCTACTGAGAGATCATGCAGTTCTAAAAAAAAAAAAAAATTTAAACCTTCATAACTGTGACAAATTCAAATTAGTTTATCAAAACTCTGAAATGTGTTTCTCTCCTATAAGCTTTTTCCCTCCTATCTTCCCACCCAACCAGCTCCAGGGAGACATATTGATGAGTCACAAGAATCTTTTAGGAATGGAGGGAGCGATGGAACGTGTCCATACTGTAGTTGCAGCATAACTTTATCTGAAACTCCACTATATGTGTAGTGTTGTATAGATCTCAATCAAGGATGAAGAACCACTAAGAACACCAATGATACTCAGGTATTAAGTTCATGTGGAATTCCCTGCTGCCACAGATATAGTATAGTTACACTATACTATAGTTAAACTTAGCTGTACTAGAGACTGACAGATTAACGGTCTGACTTCTGATTGATTCTGTGAGGTCCTAAAGCAAAAGATTAAAGTCCTCCTGACATATATCCAAGTCCCTCTCCACTTTGCCTTCCATGTTCCTCCTTCAGTGGCACTCCTCCACTCCCACTTCCAGATCCCACTGCTCTTCCTCCTCAGATCACAAGGAGACAAATTTGGACATACATACCAGGCTTTCTGTTTCCACAGGAATAAGTACTTCACGGAGGAAAAAAAAAAAAAAAGACTAATTCATTATTTTATGCCAACTACTTTATAACTTTCCGGCATAGAATGTTTTACCTTTGGCAATAAACAAAGAACAGAAAGACCCTTGATTTATCTGCTTCTACATACAGAAGCTACTTCCTTCTGTTTAAAAATCTGTTTGCATTAGCCTCCTGGCTCATCCTAGTATTTCTTGACTTTGATTCAGAATATTGCTCAGAAATCCCTCCTCACATATAAACTACTATATTAAATTTACATATTCAATTGTAAAGCATAAAACTTCATGCATTTTTGAAAAAATGAATGTTGCTTTCTGCCTCTCAATTGTACTACATTTTTCCACCCTTCATATATTGTGTTATACAGTGCTGCTATTGTGTTTGAGTGCTGTCAAAGAAATACACATAAATTTTTAACAGATAAAAAGTTGGTTAATCAAAGGTAGGGAAGCAGCTGAAATGGAGACATAATTATCTTACCTGTTGTGACACCATGAACAACTCCTTCCTTGGTCCTGGAACCTAAACAAAGAACAATATTAGGTTGAAAATACTTGTTCTTAAGTACTGGTAAAGACAAGATGGACAATAAAGCAAAGTGAATAGATAGAATACATACAGCTGCACACAGTATTTCCTAAGATGATTAAAACTAATTCAAGTGAAGTTAATTCAAGCAATATTTAATCTAAAGGAAAGGACAAAACTATCAATAAAAAGCAACTGTGTGAATGTATATTGACTATAGAAATGTGAATAACACTGGAAACACTGCTGCAGTTTATTTCTTGTACATACTGACTTCCTCACCATTCTCTTAATAGTCACATTAATTAAACCTGTCATTCTGCAAACTCACATAGACAACTCTGCACTGAAGTCACCTTACTGTTAACATCTTAATGAGACTCGTGCATGCATTTTTAGAAGATCAGAGCCAAAGTTCCCAGAAGATCCTTATAACTTCTTGTAATAACTCTTATTCAGATCTCAGTTTGCAGGGGTTAACAAGCATCATTGAGCCTGTGGAAAGGCCTAGTGGTTAAAATCATGGGGAGCTTGTAGGATAGCCAGATTTAGACAGAAGGAATTTGAAAGGGAAACGTTAGGTAGTAGACGGTACTTAAACGTGAAAATGCCACTGGGTGTGAAAATGCCAAGGTGTGCCTAACCCAGTGACCTCTCACAGACAAAACAATCAATATAAAGATTCTGCAGACAGAAATCTAGAGCTTGTGCTGTACTGAGACACAATGTAAGACCTGTGTGAGCAATGTAACTGCCACACTGAAGACCAAACCAAATTCTGGAATGCCTCTGTGAAAATATCATGATAATATGATTTTTTTTTTTTTTACTACCAAAACAAAAATTACCTTATTTATTATAAAACTTTTGGTTTGTATGTCATTCAGTATTTTAGACATCATAATTTGCACTTCTGAGTTTACACTTCCAACCTTTATATAATTTTAGCATATCACTATGTATAAATATATATATACACAAACTGATATGAGCAGAAATATATTAGAAGACAATAATAAGCCAGCAGAAATATATTAGAAGAAAACAACTTTTTCCACAATTCTATTCAATAATACAATTAGACTCTGAAATAACATACAAGCTCATTCTTCAACATGTCTTATTTGCTGGTGGTGCCAATTTGCAGAGCTTAAGCCATGTATTTATGGCACTACCAGATTGATTACAGCATTGAAAGGCTGTTATCTATGAGCAAGAGCATTATTCCATTATAAAAAAAAATAAAAAATTGTTGCATCAAGTAAAATGACTTCCTCTTCTTTAGCTAATGAAGAGGTTAAACAGTTGAGAAATCTTCCTCCCTCTATTTTGATTTTCACTTTAAAAAGAAGTAGCTTGTTTTCTCTCAGTGAAAATATTTATCATTGAAAGAATCATTCATTTTATTAAATCCAAGGTGTTAATGTCTAAGGACTTGTTTTAGGACTTCGGTTCTCAATCTCAGGTGACCCTGCTTGGCAGGGGGGTTGGACTAGATGATCTCCAGAGGTCCCTTCTAACCTCAACCATTCTGTGATTCTGTGATCTTGCAGCACCATGAGAACTGAACAAGCAAAGCACTTCAAACACATACTGGAATCTAAGCAGATGACTAGTTCTGCTGACTGCTAGAAAAAGACTAAACACCATTTTAGGCTTACAGCATGTCTATTGGAATGCCTGACATTAACGATGTACTTTTAGATTCATTGTTAGATCTGACCAAAATCTCATTCCTCTTGTTGAAGTTATCGCCTGCAAACCAAGCCATTAGCAAATGCAAACCTGTGAATAGCAAGTACACGGTTCCCTAGGGCTGAGATGGATGAAGGTAAGAGATGGATGGTATGACAGAATTCCCTGGGGACTTCTGCAATGCATGTATCTCCAGATGAGCATCCACAAGTTGATTCTTACCTCACATAACACTGCTATAACCACAGCTAATCTAGAAACGCTAGTCTCTTTCCGTTGATAGGCTTTTCTTTAGTGAAAACACAACTCGCAGACCTGTATAGAACACACATATATATATAGGTAAATAATCAGCTAAGCAGTGGTCCAGACCTTACAGCATATGTTAGAGCTAAATACTATTGGGCCCACTACTGCATACTTGTGTGGAAGTAGCTGCGTCTCCAGTCAGAGCTACAACAGGATCTCTAAGTACCTTAAGACATGCCAGAACAGGCCTATAAACACAACAACTCAATTTGGTATGACGACTTCTGCTGGGAATGAATGAAAGCTGGTCATCCATATTCTCATAGAAACTATCTCTTTCATTCTGCCATTTCCTAAACATTGATAATCTTGCCCATTATACTGTACACAACAGGAAGATTAGAGGAATCAGAGTAGGGGTAATACAAAGACAAAGGGACCTGACACTGCCCTACACTATTTGGGTGAATCAAGAGCAATAGTAGTACATGGTAATGCTACTTTTCCTTGCTACAATACACAATTGTGTGAGCTGGGGGGAACCAAATCCACAGTTTTTGCCTTTATGTTATTATCCAAAAAACACAACAGACTCTCTTCATTTCATCATTTATTAACATCATTATCATTATTCCGGGGG
>VXAA01003301.1:0-98338 GCA_013399115.1 Anseranas semipalmata | reverse complement strand
CCGGGCAGCTTTCCAGCCACTCTTCCCCCAGCCTGTAGCGTTGCGTGGGGTTGTTGTACCCCAAGTGCGAAATTTGGCACTTGGCCTTGTTGAAGGAATGTAGCAGGTTCTTCCATAATTTGATTTTTATCAATCTGTGAAAGGTTTGTATACTTCATTTGTTTTTCAGTCCTCTGAAAATCACAGAATCACAGAGCCATTTAGGTTGGAAAAGACCTCCAAGATCACCTAGTCCAACCTATAACCTAACACTACCACGTCCTCCACTAAACCACGTCACTAAGCTCTACACCACTAGTAACCAGCCTCCAACTGGATTTAACTCCATTCACCACGACTCTTTGGGCCCAGCCACCCAGTCAGTGTTTTACCCAGCAAAGCATATGCCTGTCCCAGCCATGAGCAGTCAGTTTCTCCAGAAGAATGCTGTGAGAAATGGTGTCAAAAGCTTTACTAAATTCTAGGAAGACAACATCCATAGCCTTTCGTCATCCGCTAAGTGCGTCACTTTGTCATAAAAGGAGATTACATTAGTTAAGCAGGACCTACCTTTCATAAACCCATGCTGACTGGGCCTGATCACCTCGTTGTCCTGTATGTGCTGTGTGATGGCACTCAAGATGATCTGCTCCATAACCTTCCCTGGCACTGAAGTCAGACTGACAGGCCTGTAGTTCCCCAGGTCGTCCTTCTGGCCTTTCTCATAGATGGGCATCACATATGCTAGCTGCTAGTCAATAGGGACCTCCCCTGATAGCCAGGACTGATGATAAATGATGGAAAGTGGCTTGGTCAGCACTTCCACCAGCTCCTTCATTACCCTTGGGTGGATCCCATCTGGCCCCATAGACTTGTATGCATCTAAGTGATGTAGCAGGTCACTAAGCATTTCCTCTTGGGTTATGAGGGCTTCATTCTGCTCCCCATCCGTATCTACCAGCTCAGGGGGCTGGGTACCCAGAGAACAATTGGTCTTACTACTAAAGACTGAGGCAAAGAAGCTTCACACTGGTTGGAAAGCCAGCTTCTAAAAGGAGATCCAGCGTGGTTAGAAGAGCTCCAGGTTTACTTAGGTTTACTCAACATACTACCTTCATTGTCAGCTGGCCCAGCAATTCATATACCTTAAGGTGCAGGGAAAGCCACTCCCTCAAGCATTCTCTACTTACTACCCCAGCCAGGAAACTTATATGTGTTAGTATGCCTTTATAAAGAGTGATGACTCTTTATGTATTATCTACTAGGTTTAAAGAACCTTTCTGTTTCTATAGCATGCAAGGGTTCTTTTTTTGCATTGTATTTATCAGAGGGAGGCATCATATTCTGCTGTTAGACAAAGTAACAGCTTGTAGGTTAATAAAATCATGCAGCTGGAAATAGAGAGGTGAAGACAAGAGGGATCAGTTTCCACAGTGGAAATAAAACTTAAAAATTCAACTGTAGTGTTCAAAGTAGGCAGCTGTTAAGTTCTAGTTCTAGGTCAGAGGGTGGGAGGCAGAGAAGGTAAAAAAAATCTGAAATTCATTCTGAAAATGGGTGGGACTTAGTGGAAAACAGAATTAAATGTGGTAGGGAATTAGCACTGTATCTCCAAGGTAATACCTATTTAAACCACATTGTCTACAACAGCTGTTTTTTTTTTTTTTTTTTTTTAGGTTGTCTCCTCAGTACTATTAGTATAACAATAAGTTCTTCCCTAAAGCCTTTCCTGTCTGAAGAGAGGATTGTAGCAAGCAGATTGCCCACTGATCACTTTTAGAGCAAATCTTTATTTAATGGCATTGTTTACTTTGCATGAGCATCTAGAGCAAAAATCAATTAAATAGTAATAAAAGCTCCTTCAATCAATCTTACATTGTGAGCTAACTTCTTGGTTTAGCTGCTAGTGATCAAGTAAATCTACTTTATCACCATGAAAAGAACAGTTACCAACAACTGAACAGTATTGCAGGGTAAAACTTATCAGAATTTGCTGTCTTTAGGTTAAAAAATTCAAATGTAAAACTCTTCAAGCAGAAACACTGGAAAGGTGTCCCCCCTTGAACACTATACTATATACTAAATTGAAAGCATTCTCCTGTTTATTCAGAGTGACTCACGCGCATAGTCCATGTTACCACAGAACTGGTGTATGATGTTACTCAGAAGAAAGGTGCCTCTGAAAACCTGAAAAGCAGTATGAAAGGAAGCTGTCCTAGCCTACATAACACTACAAAATGACAGGAAATGGGCAGGCTGTTCACAGGTGGCATTTATTATTCCACTGCAGGGTCTTTTTACTGATTGCAGATAATCTGAAAACCGTCTTAATTTACAAATTCATTAACTGTATAAAAAAGCAATTTTTACACAAATATATTTCAGTCTTAGGTTTTCTTACAGGACAGCTTACTATCTGTATTGCTTTAGACTTAACTGAGAGTTCAGACCATTTTCATATTCTTGCATCACACTATTTGCATTTCTGTTCACTCAGGTCCCTGTGTGGGACATTGCAGTTCTTGACCATGCTGTATGAGCAATTTTTGAGAACTCAGAAACATGCTCAATTTCAAAAAAAGTTGAGTATGACCTCTTATTTGTTTACAGGTAAGCCTGAGACTTAGTACATCATTTTCTCAGTACTTAGTATGCTCACAGGTGCTTTGGATGTAGTCTAATACTTCATTACATGCATTTGCCTCACTTGCTTGCTGTTTCCAGTGATGTTTACTCAACTGAAAAATAAGTATATATACTAAAACCTTTGTACGATCAAGTTGTAAGTTATCATTTCAGAGTTAGTTTTCCAGTTCAAGCATTCTGTTTATTAATCTAAAATCCATATCCATTATTATGCACAGTTGCCATTTCCACCTCACTCCTGTTGCAAAGATTTCTGCTCATGAACTTATTTGATAGATATAACTGGATACCGACTAGGGCCTATGTGTCCACTGTTGTGCCATGTAGCCATTGACAAGTGACACAAGCAGAGCTGAAGCATGGTTGTTGGAAGTTCAGCTCTACATCTTGATGTCTTTGTGCATAAGCAGTATTCCTTTATCTTAGATCAAAATCAGAGCATGGACAGAACACTTCACAGAGCTGTATCTCCACGACCAGACCCCAGCTCCAACCTTCATTCTTGTTGCTTCTCTTTTGCTTCTGATTTACCTGCTGCTCTCTGTCATCAGGTTCTTTGTCTTAAATCTCATTTCTCTGCAGTCCCAGACCTTGTGTTTGTCATAGTCAGATCAGGCAACCAGTCTAATCCTTCCTGGTTTTAGCTAAGGTGCACACAGCACAGCATGTACTATCTTGTGTCTGCAAATGTTCAGCTTCAGCCTGGAGCATGTCCAGTGCAGGTGGATTCATCAGAGATCTAACCAAGAGAAAGGTCTCTGCCTGTGTCTTAACATTTGAACAAATTTCACTGGAACTGAAAGTACATCTGAAAAAAAAAAATAATAATAACCACACATATATCCCATCTGAGATTGCTAAACCTCAAATTCCTTCTTTCAAACATGAACAGTATAAACATTCTCAAAACAAAAATTCACCAGAATATTTTAGCATAGGTAAAACATAAAATTTGTCCACAGGCTCAGGCATAGCTCAGCCATTTTAGGTGATTTCTTATTATTTTATATATGTATATTTATATATAAAAGAAAGAGAGAATATTTATAAAGTACATATATTAGAATGTTTTAATTGAGACAGATGCGTATGCCCAAATACCATGTTGGACGTATGTATACACATACACGTGTGCGTACGTATGTTTGTATGTATATATATATATATTTAAAGAAGGTAGAGGTACATCTCTGACCTCATAAATACCAGCTCAACTACACAATCCTGACATATATTTAACCAATGGAAAGAGGGATCTCACAGCTTTATACCATCTTTTCTGCAGGCAAATCCTGACAGACCTTCACCTCTTTTACTTGTAGTCAAGGCTGAAGTTAGATATATCACATTTTGCATAAGCAATGACAACATTTCATAAATAAATGAATTTATCTGGGCTAGAAATTCAGTGCTTAAGTGCAAAGCAACTCTGTTCCACCCGTGACTTTAAGTGAACCTGTACTCTGAAAAGCAACAGTTCAAGTGCCAAGGAGGCCATCTGGCAGTATGTTTCTACTGACACCCAGTACATCAGATCAGGCTGACCAGAGGGTGCCTTGGCAAAGTCACTGCTGATTGTTCTTTAAGATGTTTCCCATTACATAGCACCAATGATATGACTGTAAATGAGAGAAAGAATCATCTTCCTCAAATGTGATGCAACACATTAGCACTATCTGATATAACCCACAATGCTAATACTAGAAAAGTGGGAATTGTCATGCAGGATCAGGTCTGATGCCTGTCTAATCCCAAATCCTGTTTCAGCTAGAGGTCAGCACCAGATGCATCCAAGGTCAATGATGACACTGTATGCTCTGAAGTAGCCTGCTGCAAATCTAGGTATCCAAGCCAGTGGAGGCATGGCACATTAATTACCTGGATGGCAGCGTTTCCCAAGAGATAAACCAGGAAGGCAGCAGCTTTAATTAGATACTAACGTTAGTCACCAGCAAACTGTTTAAACAGGTGCAAAACCCAGACAGGAGCATACTTCATTCTATCAAACTGTCTTCTTTCTACAATTTCTAAAGGGAAGTAGACATTGCACAAAAGAAAAGTGGCAGTTTTCAAACAGGTTGCAGTTTTGTCATCAGAGGTATTAATAGCCTGGAGGTGGTAAGCATATGAGCAATCCAAGCACATGACTGCACCTTCACACAGAAATTCCTGTTTCTCATGTTGCTTGTAAAAAAGTTTCCTTTATTGCTACAAGTCTTTTATCTGACACATTTAATAAATAAAAGTGCTACGTATCTGATATTCACCAACAGTTGCTATGCAGAAGGGACATTCCATTACTGAATAATCCGTGTGTGCAAAAAATGTATATATAAACAAAGATATACAGAACAAGTAGGTAGAGATGACAGTTTGTTTTATGATGTTTTGCAGCATTAAGTCATAAGGAAAACTTAAAGTCTTCTCTGGAAAAGGCAACACATCATTCCTTTCTCATTTCTTTGATTCCAACATGCAAGATTCCCAACCAGCTAGGTCCCTTAGATACATACTGCTTGTTAGTACTGCTACAATCACCAAAAACTCATGACACGGTCATGAATTGCCAGTGCTTTTTCGTAACATTAACCATGGGTCCAATTCAATTCTCATTTATTCTGAAATTAATCCAGAGATTTCCTCAGAGGGAATCAAGAAGAGAAAGAACACAAAGGAAAATATCTGTATAAGAACTTATATTCCGTTTTCTTTGCCTCCATTTTTTATGACATGGAATCACTTAGTGGGATCCTATCTTAGTGCAATCTCCATCCCACAGTCCTATACCTTCTTGTCTACGTTTTTATTGCCACAAAACATTTATTACCATTCCAGGAACAGCCTCAAGCTTAGATCTTGAAAAAAGTCTACATTAGCAACACTTAGTTGTTGTTAGGTTCTCCAATTTGTTTCAATTCACAAGTAGTTTGAAGCATTCACATTTACAGTGATGCCCAGGAGGTAGGAGAAGACTCAAAAGATCATTTAAGCATGGGATAAGCTAGTTAGGGAAGGGACAAAGGGAGAACAAAGCCATCCAGAACACAGGGGCACAAAGCAGCAAATGTGGTGGCAGTAGTCACAACAAAAGGCCACAGTGGACCTCAAGTCAAATTTGCACAGGCATCTTAATGAGGGGTTTGTCCAGAGAAGAGTTGCAAGTTGTCAGTGGGATAAGTAGAGGTGCCTGGGGAATGACTTCTCTTGCATGAAGGTTGATGGGGGAGAAGGCATGAAATATTTTCAAACGATCATTAGCAGCTAGATGTCACAGCAGACACCTCGCAGAAGAGAGGCAAGAACTGACATGTTGGCAGCAAACAGGAGGCGGTAGGTTCAGAAAGAACAGGCCACAAGGAACCTTCGGGTGTACTGTCCAAGAGAAACAAGGGGCAGTGCAGACATGCAAAAAGAAAGGTGACATGGTGGAAGCAATGTGCTAGGGAAATGATTTCTCTAGCAGTTTATGGAGGGGATATGAGTGGAAAAAGGCAGTATTTGTGAAAGTCAGAGTAGAAGCTGTATTTGCCAAAGCCAAACCTACAAGCTGTCAGACAATCAGACCATTTTAAGTGCCCCAAGCCAGCAAGTTACAGCAATCATGTTCTGTCTCAACTGAGATAAAAGTTTGTCAGGTCCGACTGTAGGAGTGCTTGCTTCCCAGATCATTTGTACTGTCAGTGACCCTAAGGTGACTCACTGCCAGGCAGAGAGATACTCAGATTTTAATGCTTGGGTGAGTGAGGTCAGTCACCCAAAGCAGCTAAACAATGGTCCAGGTTTGCAAAATTTCTGCTTGTAGCAGCCCGAACTCAGCTTTCTCCAGAACCAGCACTACTGATTTAGTTATCTAAATAGACTTTTTCATTTAGACAATTAAATCTAGAAATTTTGACATAATTTCATAATCTCTCTGTAACACAAAGGCCAGAGTAATGAAACTGTAAGACAGATATACTGTTTTTATTTACTTTTGTGTAAACAAAATTGCATGTAATTTTCATCACTATTAATGATAATATCACTATTAAATATTAAATACTAGTAAGATTCAAATGATACTGATTTGGCAGACACTAACCACCAAAAAGTACTGGTTTTCATTTTCGCCACTACAGGTTAGGATTTGATTCAAATTTAAATTTAAATGCTCTTGCCCTAAATTGCTACCAACCCAAATACACACTTCCTTGTGGATTTTAGAAGGGAAAAGGAGTAGCAATGACAGAAATCAGTCACTGCCTGGACTATGGAGTGTGTAAATATCAAACACAAAATCAAGATCCCTGTCAAGGCTTTCTAAAAGTCTGAAGTTGTTTCAGATCCCTAGATTTTGTTCAGGCTATCACAAACGCAGAAGCTGTAAGAAAAAAATTGTTCCTCAACATGATTCATTTTGCTCTGTCCTGAGGGAGTATTTGATACTCATTGTTGTGGCTCAGACCCATCAGTAGCTACTCCCCTGCTTTGTGCTCTGTGTAAGAAATCCAGACGATCTTGCCTGAAACAGCTAGATCTCCTTCTTTAAAACAAGTAGTCAGTTCCCTGATATTTGCACTCTATTCAAAGACTGGTCTGCTTTCATACTGGATGTCTGTATTTTTCCCTGGGACAAAATACAGATTTCCTCTTGTGTTTTGAAACAGAGGTACAGGACTTGTGCAGAATTAGTGCGTCTCAGGAGGTCATCTGCATCTCATAGTCCTCTTCTACGTAAAATATTAGGAAAGAGCAGAAGACATTCTTTGCTAAAAAGAGCTTATTATCTTGGTTACATGACAAGATACAAACAGGCAAATAAAGCACAGATGAAGGATGTGAGAAGGATCAGTGAGAGTGAAATAGGTGAACCATTCACAGCAACCAATAATCACAGATCACTGCGTGCTTAGGTACCAACTGCCCCGCAAAATGAGAGTTTAGCATCACTGTAGTGTTTTTTTCCTTCCTCAGTGATCTTAGATTAGGGAGTGGATTGTTTCTCTTCAGCTTCCATTGTAATCTTCTCTGCCATTTGCTGTCAAGGATTGCATATATTCAATCCATGGCTAACACACCACAAGATGCTGCCTTTGTTGATGTAATTTCAAGCTGCTCTGAAAGAGACTGATCTGATTTGCCACATAATTGAAAGATTTTTGCTTATACGGTTGCTCAAAAATATCTATGTCAAGATGCATCCTTTTGTACACCGCACGTGTCCATTCAATATCTTCTTTCTTTCCATGCTGTCAGAAACAGTGCTGCTCCGGTTTGGTTAGGAGCAGCAGAGGCTAACTGCTTATGGCCCTAATCAGGGCTCTCTCATAAATAACACTCTTTTGTCTACAGTCTAGGATAAGCATTTGTATATAAACTGTTTACAAAAGACTAATGTGTTTTCAGTGTTTGAATCAATTGTTAATAATTATTATTTACTGTTAATGTCTAACCAAGCAATAAATTGTTTGTACTTGTGGCATATACTCATCACTACTAACTTCTGCTTGTATCCTTCTAGCCATGTTTCTAGGTATTTATGAAACTCCCTTCAATTAGCTCTTTCAGAAGTACTTGAAAAGGGCATAAATCATAACTGCAAAGAATTTCCCTTGCTATTCATGAGCCAAATGCAGCTTTCTTTGTTCTATAACTAGCTTGAATGCTCTACTGAAGGAAAGCATTCCCCATCATGACCAAATGTGTTTCAATTTGAAATGTATCTGCTGACATACTTTTCAGCTCATTTGGGAAGCTGAATAAAATTTGACTGATGTTCTTCACTTAAAAACAGTGTGCTGAACACCTTAAAGAAATGATGGGTATTATATTTCAATTTAGTGATTTTAGAAGATTGCATTTCAGTCATTGCTACTCTTGTGTATTGTGGATAATAACTCAGTCTGTGGGGGTCATCTGTGCTGTGAGATACTAACACCATCAATAAGAAAATGAGACTTTGACACTTCATTAAGCCATCTCAGCCTGAGAACATCATTTCCAGTGTCTTTAATTTTTTTTCATGTGAGTTATATTGTTCCCATCCAGAACCTTCTGAACAAACACAATGTTATAATTTTGCAGTTTTGACACATTTTTGTTGCCCCCAAAACACCTTTGGCTGCTTTTGACTTCAGTTATCCCCATTTGACTGTGCTTGTCTGATTAGGGCTATCAGTTAGTCCAGCTCCATGGAAGAATGATTCCTCTCAGGGTCTGCAGAACTAACTTTACACATGGCCTGGTATGAGACACTGAGTCAGACAAAGCTTTGAGGTCCCTTTCCCCGAGGAAACTCCTTAAAGAAGATCAAAATGCTCAAAAATCAGGTATAATTTGAGTAAAATCTAGGCAAAAAAGACCAACCAAAACCAAAACAAACAAAACTCATACTAGTGAAGCCCAATCAATTAGGTCTGCCCAACCAATTAGCCCAACAGAAGATAAAAATCACGTACAGCCAACTTTCTGCTTGACTGCCATATCCTGGCAGCAACTCTTGTTTCCAGACTTGTTTTCAAATTAATTTGATGACTTTCTGAGTTGCAGCAAGCAAGCCCTGCACATTTCCCTCTGGTGCTTGGGAAGTTCTTCAACCCCATCTGAGGCCTGTTGGTTGATCTCTGCTTTTCTGTGCAATACCGCCGGCTGTGTGAGCTGCAGGCTTCTAGCTCTAGGCAGTGTTGTATGGCCCTGCTATCTTTAGGACCTTGTCTCCCTGAACAGTCAGTAGCTCCACAAGAGGTTGCAATCTCTTTCTGCCTTCTAGAAGGTCTTCCTGACAAGTCTTCTTGGGCCATGTCTACACTAACAAGTAGCATGGTATTGCAAGGAACTATCTGTACAGAGAAACAATTGGTGCTAAGGTCACAATGTCTAAAAAATATATATTTGGAATAAAGATATTCTAGACTAGCTCTAACTTGGTCCCATGGACAGAATACCCATGAGTGCAATGAGCATGTCTTTTAGTTTATTTTCATCCAAATGGAAAAGTCTGTGTACCCTGAGACTAGTCTGTGACGCAAGCCAGTAAGTTAGGCAGAGTGGGAGGTCTGCTTCAGAAGTGCTCTCCTGATCTGATCTAAAACAGTAATGTAGATTCACTGAGGCAAATCTCCCCTAATACAAAAGTAAATAAAAGAAAAAATATATTGTCATATGGCCTAAACCAGTTTTGAACACTGTTCTGCAGCAATGAAACAATGAATCCATCAATACATTTTGTACAACTCACTTTCCTTTTCTTGTGAGTTGTAAAAATGCGCACAACTACAGAATGAGAAAAGGTTAATTTCTTATCATTTAGAGAATGTATCTTTATGGTCTATTTTGTTGGTAAAAAGGTGGGATTGGGACTGCAGAAGATAGTGTCTTTATACTACATGATAAATTCACTATAGCTTTACTGTAGAATTTCCAACATTTTCAGAAAACACAACTATTGTATTATAGTTCTGCAACAATAATACCTCTTCTTCTCTAAGTTAATTTTGCCACTACTAACAGAGGAAATAGAGGTTAGTTTTAAAAATAATTAGTATTGCTAGCTTCAAGTATTGTGTAAAACACATAGCAATTAATCTAAAAAAAAAGATTTTCAGAGATGATATAGGAATTCTGCTACTCCTAGTGTAATACAAGTTGCTATATTTAGCAAAACAGAAGGACATTGAGCATTTTTCTTTTTTTAATCTGTTTTCTTAATCCAAGATGTTCAAAAACATTTTAAGAGTTCTGCTCAGTAAGCAACAAGGTGCATATCTAAACCTGAGCTACCGGTTGTTTTTTATAGAGAAATTATTTCATACAGGCAGATTATCAGACAAAACCTCTTAGAATGTAATAGTTTTTAAACCTTACCATATTAAAAGATACAGTGAACTATGTGCTATGAAGAGAAGGGAAGAGAAGGGAAGAGAAGGGAAGAGAAGGGAAGAGAAGGGAAGAGAAGAGAAGAGAAGAGAAGAGAAGAGAAGAGAAGAGAAGAGAAGAGAAGAGAAGAGAAGAGAAGAGAAGAGAAGAGAAGAGAAGAGAAGAGAAGAGAAGAGAAGAGAAGAGAAGAACATAGGAAATCTGCAGTCTTCCTCTGAAAATGTCCATTCCTAGAACTGCTAATGAAGAACATGGCAGAAGTGTTTTTTCTTAAGAAGAAATTGAGGATCAGTTATTAATCCTGCTTTGGTTACTGGTTGCTTCTCAAGGAAATTATTTTTGAAAAACACACCCGTCTACACTTATCCAAAGCTTGTTGGAGAAAATGGAGAATGTCTCATTGATTTCATCCATTTTGCAATCTTGTCTTTGGTGTTAAATTGCTTAAACAAGTTTTCCCCTTTTGACTTTTTTGGGGGTTAATTAAAAAAAAAAAAAAACAACTTGGCAGGCAAACTGCTTGGTATCTGACATTTTGAATTCCTATGGGAAAACAGGCACATACAAATTATGTGCAATATTTGATTTCCAGTGTCATTCTTCAGTGAATATTCAGAACAGAAATATATGTGGAACAGGGAAGCACTTCAGATGGAAATTTTAGTTATGAGGTATACATAGTGGTTGTTAAGGTAACAGAATAGGGAAACAGGAGAAATTTTCATCTAAGCCTAATTCTCATTGAACTCAATGCATTTTGCTTGACTGGAGAGTTCAGTGTCTAAAAACAGGAAAGAACATAGCAAGAGGTCAAATACCAAGAGTGTTAATACATTGGATAAAACAGTTTGATGAGTCTGCTAAGTTATTGAACCACTTCTTCAGCCACAACATAATGACATATTCTTCATGTCCCTCTATGCAAGTCTTGTATATCAAAAAGAGAGAGACAAGGTTGTAACTGACAGGGGAGTAAATAGAGGATAGGAAATGTAGTGCACAGCATCTCAGAGCTTAGAGCCTGGTAAACAGATGGGGAGTTAAGTTCCTAATGTTAACTGCAGTTCACACATCTGGAAACAAGGCCTTAGTTGCAAACTAGACTGAAAGATGATTCAACCACAACTAAGGCAAAGCTTGGAGTCAGTAGCATGCAGGAGTCAAGCAAGCTGAAGTCTTGACCTACCCTTAAATGAGACTCACTGAGTCTCAGGCTGCATCAACATAGGCAAATGAACTTTTTCCCTAGAAGGTCCTGCCAGTGTAGAATAGCCTTGGTTGGCCCTTTTGTCTGCATGCACATTTATATCTGGAAGCTGTACATCACACCAAGCCTTTTAGCAGGACTGAGTTTTGTACCAGTTCAGCTATGCAGCCTCCCAGACTGAGCTTCCTCACTCCAACACATTCAAGCCTTTCTACATGTGCCTATGCAGACATGTTGAGAAAAGCACATTTGATCTTCATCAGATTCTCAGATAGAAAGAATAGTCTTTGTGGACTTATACCAACAAAGTTCTGTTGCAAGAAATATTTTGCTCTCTCCTTAAAATTACAAAGGAATACTGCAACTTGCTTAACATTATTCTATTGTTTCTATCATGACTGCTAAATGCATTGCTCTCTCAGGTAGCCCAGATCTCTCAAGCAGCTCTGGCTCTCCAAATTTTCTTTCTCTGCCATCAATAGGCTGTCTGTCTGAAATCTGTAATCACAACAGCAGGTGAAAAATGTCTCAAATCCTGCATTACAGTTTAGACTGACTGCACCATTAGCACTCAGGTCAATGCTCCATGCTAGAATATGTAATTTTCTTTGTGTACACTCAAGCCATCACCATCTCCATTACACAATTTCAGTTCAATATCTGAGCTCTGTAGTATCTCCAGATTTACAAGGGTGCACATGACACAGCTGCTTCACTAGAACAAATTTCTTTCTGATTGTGCTGTGGTATTTAAATGAAAAAACATTTTGGACCTCAGGCTAACATAAAGAGGCTGTATGAATGCTTGCATGGCTAATGAGAATAGGGTCAGGGCCCTAAGGGCACCAATAGCCTTAGCTGTCTTGAGTAACCTCGTTTGGGGCCTCCAACCCATACCCTCTCTGCAAGGGCCTGGGCATCCCATTTAAGTTCAGTCCTGGTCCCCAAGGCCTTGCATGAGCTCACCATGCAGGAGCTGCAGGCATGGGGCTGCTCCACACAGCAGAGATGGGACAGAGTGCATGCTGGCCCCATCACAGACAGGGACCTTGCCAACAGGCTCCTGCCAGCCCAGGGACAAACAGAACCCTGCAAAGGGACAAGGCTGGCCTGGGTCACCTGATCAGGGGTCAGGGGCTATGGCTGGTCACAATTGCTCAGTGGGGCCAGGTGAGGCTGTTCAGGGCAGATAAGGCCATTTAGTGCCCTAAGGAACCTGATAGATAAAGGTCCACACCTGCATATTGCTCACTGTCTCTGTGTATGACTTCTCCAGTTAACTACTTTTCCTGTCTAAAAGTCACATGCAGGATGTGTTCTCATCTTCGTGATGAGTATTGTCCCTTCAGAGGTGACTACTCCACACAGAGCCTGATGATTGCAAAATAGAGAAAAGGGCACAAGAGCACCTAACACCTTAAGTAGCCATAGGAGACACTTTAGTAAGGTTTGATTTCATCGTCTCCCTTTTATACGTGTTTAAAACCATATCCCCTTTCATGTCTAGTCCTGATGCCACCGAAGTCAACTGCAATTCAAAGGGGGAGGTATGGTATTTGAAGTTAAGACTTCATAATGTAATGATACAATGTATAGACTTGATCATTTTATTTTTTAAAAAAGTAAAAATTTCTGGGAAATAGTAATGAAATAGTGTTCCCTTTGTAGGAAACTAAAAACAAAAGAAGAGCTTATATATTGAGAGGGAGTGAGGTGTTCCTTACGATGAATATATAATTTGAGCTTGAATATCTCCAGAGAAGGAGACTCCACAAGCTCCCTGGTCAGCCCGTTCCAGTGCTCCATCACCCTCACCATGAAGAAGTTCTTTCGCATATTGGTGCGGAACTTCCTGTGCTCCATTTTGTGGCCATTGCCTCTTGTCCTGTCCCCACAGACCATTGAAAACAGGTTGGCCATATCCCTGTGTCCCCCACACTGCAGGTATAAACATTGATAAGATCTCCTCTCAGTCTTCTTTTCTCAAGGCTGAACAGACCCAGGTCTCTCAGCCTTTCCTCATAGGAGAGATGCTCCAGGCCCCGTATCATCTTTGTGGCCCTCCGCTGGACTCTCTCCAAAAGATCCCTGTCTCTCTTGTACCGGGGAGCCCAGAACTGGAGACAGCACTCCAGGTGAGGCCTGACCAGGGCAGAGTAGAGGGGGAGGATCACCTCCCTTGACCTGCTGGCCATGCTCCTTTTAATGCACCCCAGGATCCCATTGGCCTTCTTGGCCACCAGGGCGCACTGCTGGCTCATGGCCAACCTGTCGTCCACCAGGACCCCCAGGTCCTTCTCCGCAGCGCTCCTCTCCAGCAGGTCATCCCCCAGCCTGTACTGGTACATCTGGTTGTTCCTTCCCAGGTGCAGGACTGTACACTTGCTTTTGTTAAACCTCATCCAGTTTCTTCCTGCCCAGCTCTCCAGCCTGTCCAGGTCTCGCTGAATGGCAGCACAGCCTTCTGGCGTGTTGGCCACTCCTCCCAGCTTTGTATCATCGGCGTACTTGCTGAGGGTGGACACTATCCCCTCATCAAGGTCATCAATGAAGATGTTGAACAAGACCTGACCCAGCACTGACCCCTGGGGAACACCACTGGTCACGGGCCTCCAACCGGACTCTGCGCCGCCGATCACCACCCTCTGAGCTCGGCCAGTCAGCCAGTTCTCAACCCACCTAACTGTCCGCTCATCTATCCCACACTTTCTCAGTGTGGGATAGCCTCAATAATTCTCAGGAATTATTCATTTAATGAATAATTCCTTCACATCCATGTCTACAGTGCCCCTATTCTCCATCCAGTCCTACATGAATGACCATACTTTAATTTTTAATAGTTTTACATATGTTATGAAAGGAAGGACAGGTCAGAGTCCAAAAAACCCTGGAAATATGCTACTAAAGTGGAGTGGTTTGTACTACTAGTAGGCTCACCTACTTCTCTTTGAATAAAGAAGTGGTTCATTCCTCTTTTAACAACATAAAGTTCACAAAACAAAATGGGAAAAAGCTACAAAAATGTCAAACTGGGGGCCCCTAGCAATCTCCCAGGCTCTCCATCAGTTTGCTGGTGGCCCTAGGAAGGAGATCCAGCACTCAGGCTAGAAGATCTATGATACACTGCAACCCCATACCTGATCCAGACAACAGTAAGACTGAATGCTGGGGCATGCTGCAGACAGTATAGGCAGAGTCTGTGTATCACCTAAATTTATTGTATGCCTTCCACTGTGGGTTATTCCACATCATGATGCACCTTCAGTCAGGTGTTCCCATATTCTTTTATATACCCTACAATGACTCCCTGAATGACTTCAGGAAGGCTGTAGCCTACTACTTTAGATATGTATAATTTGTTGCACAGCAACAGCTACCATCCCAAAGTACTGCTATCTTTTCCACCCCTCCATCTCAGAAATTTATCAGTTAGGACTGATTGAAACTCAGCAAATGGAGCTGGCAGTGGCAAACCAACAGTGAAGCAGAACATGTAGAAATTGAAACAGGGCTCATAGGGAAAATTTTATTATTGCAAGGGGTGAGCATAGCTCATGCTCAATCGTAAGCAAGTATCTTAGGCCCCCACCTGCCACATGACAGTAAAATGTGCTGCTCAGTTCAAGCAGTTTGCAAAGCCACTAATAAGCCATCATCATTTCATTTTACCGTGCCTCGTAAATTTGTCAAGCCTGTATTTCCCAGCAGACCATGCAACCCATTTTATAGATCCAGAGAGCTTGCCAGGCAGCCATGCACAGTGTCATCCACTCTGTTCTGTTACATTTTCTTTGGATTTTCATCCACAATACATGTCATTAACAGAGAGTCCTTTTACAAGAAATGAGACCACTGAAACTGCCCCTCCAGCAGTTGGAAACACCTCTGGTTAATGGCCCCAGTTACTGGCAAGCTTTGTGCTGCACCACAGCACATACTAATTTTCTTTTTCCCCTGCTACTTCCAGTCTGCTACTCTCAGTACAGACTCTGCTCCGCACTGCATTACCAGTATGTTGCATCCAAATTAAAGACTAGATTGCCTGAATTCTCCATCAGTTTGTTATACTTCAAATCTTGTCATGAGCAGAAAGGGGGACACATCTTATGTGCGAAACAAAGAACTTATTTTTAGTTTAATTCAAGTCTAAACCATTTAATCAAATAATTATTTTTAGTCCAGTTATGATGATACTTGCACAGCTCAAGTATACACAGTTAAAAATGACATACACACCCTTGCACTGTCTCTTCGGATATGAAAGTTGATGGCTTCAGGCTGCGGGCAGGGAGTTACAGCACAGTCAGCATCTCTTCTCTGGGAGGAGTAGGATGTAGATGCTGATTCTTCTTTCTCACTCTAGGATCTGGGGTTGGGGTAATTTTTATGTTTGTTGACAGCATCTGCACTCTGCTTTCTTTCTTAGTCTGTGACACCATGTTATCACCACATTTGCATGTTTAATATATATTATATAATAGCTCTGTTCTCTTCCCTTACTGCTAGAACTGGTTTTACCCAGCTGCCAAGGTTGCTTTCCTTTGATAACCATTAACTGACCAGTGCTGAGCTGTTCATAGTCCTGGGGTCTCTACAGTCCTGTACCTGTGCTTTAAAGCTCCCACTCTGATCCCGTGCCTGTGGTCCTTCATGCTGCATTTCATTTGAGGGTCACAGATAATTCATTCTATACATAATATCTACTTGCTATTGCTGTGTATTAATTACAGGTAACAATAAGTGTTGCATCACACAATTGTACAAAGCTAAGCAAACACTAAAATAAGGTTGGCTATAGTTACCTGGTCATTAGGCAATTGCTGTTACAACCAAACAAGCTAAAACAAAGCTTCAAGGAAGCCAAAACAAGTCCAGACATTTCAGAAAGGATTTTTGGTACAAACAGAGAAAGGAGGAGAAGCATCTAGCCCACTCCCCTTCATCTGAATAGAAAAGAGCTGGGGGAGATAAAAATAATCATTCTCCAAAGGGCTCAAAGCTCTGGCATTCCCCAGGAGTGGAAAGTAACTTGCACATGCAGAAGGATCAGCTGGATAAAGAAATTCTGCAGATGTTGAAAGCGCAGGATTTCTCTATCAAAATCAGATTGGAAGAGCTTAAATCATGTAGAAAAGTTACAGGGCCTTTCTTACCAGTGATATTCACTGCAATACAATATATGAAGTCAAGGTCACCCCCATCCCAAGCCAAGAAGCAGATGGTCAAATTAGTGGCTGCTTTGTCATTTCTAGGTCTCTAAAGGATCCTGGTACTTATGGCCCAACAGTGTGACTTCCAATGAAACCCCAGGGTTTTCCACAATAGATGTTTCCTGTTCCCTCAAGAAAGGGTAATGATGGATCAAGCTTTAGTCTTAAAGGGAAGGTGAGGCCTTGGTCATTCCTAATTCCTCTGGGAATACATTCCCAAATGGGTTCACCTTGGGCACTCCAATAGGTTGTGTTCCCAAAGCCCCTTTTCTACACCTGCACCAGGTTTGAATAATCCAGTTGCTCAATGCTTGGAAAATGTCTTTCCCTTTTCTTTTTCAATGTCTGAATATTATGTAGAAGGCTTGAGCAAATCTCAGTGCCTTCCTGCCAAAGATCAGGGAGGCTGCCTGATCTTTTCATAAGCATTTAAAGGAACTCCAAGAAGATAGATCTGACAGGCCCATGTTGCTATACCTCCTGTAGGAACACTGTGCTCAGTGTCATACTGAGATCTTACATTCCTCTGTTGCTAAAAGAGTTGGTAGCAGGTCCTACCTTACAGCTACAAATGATAAAACATAGTGGGTTCAATTCACCTTCAGTCTAGCTCTGTAACAGAGCTGATAGAAGAAAGGAAAAGGATTTCACAAGAAGCTTTGAAATTTAAATGCCTTAGCTTAAAAAGTGGAGCAATTTTACATTCACCTTTATTTGTTTTATTCTGTGAGGGATTTTTATTTTGAAAGCTTTTTCTCAGTTATTTAATTTGTTTCTCTTCTCTCTATCTCGCTTTCATCTTTTCACTACTGGTGACTGGTGTGGCAATGAAAAACACACAGCTATTAATTTGTGGATTTTCTAACATCAGAAAAAAAAACATTTTGATGAAATGAGACTTTATTATTATTTCTATTTTTTTTTTAAACAAATAAAACTTTTCTGTAGATTTACTGGCATGCTCCTAGTGATTCAATCTGAAAGTGTAAACAAAACCAAGATGCCAGTGTGTGAAATTAGAAATCATGCTTATTCACTTGATACAAGTTTTCCAGCTCTTTGATTTGAAACTAGTTGCTGGTGGCCTTTACTGCTTGCTCTCATCTCCTCTGACCCTCTCTTAACCCTCCAGTTTTCCTCTTATTGATACAGCTAAGAAAGAGAGACCTTTCAAACCCAAGCACTCGTGTGGTGCTTACAGTGTCGTGGCTACTACACATGAGCATACATACATATATTTAGATTTAGCACTTACTCCCAAAGCTCATTATTTTCTAAATTAAGCTGCTTCAGGCTCCAATCCAAATCTAAACTCCCAGCTGCAGCAACCATTGCACAGTACATTAGTCACCTCTCCTTTGCTTTTTGGTTCCAAGGAAAAAATTAGTCACTACAACAGATCTACAATTGTTCAAATTGGAGATTACATACACAGGCTCCTCTTGCCCTCTTTCGGTTTTTCTCCTAGGGCATGTCAAGTTCGCTAACTAATTTTCTAGGAATAGAATTAATGGCATGGGCCAGGGAAAAGTCTCACAAATCTATTTTCCATATGATAGGGAAAGCTCTGTAAATAGCAGAGGGCTCACTCCTAGGTCTTGGAACAGCAACCTTCCCCTTGAAAAAGCAGAGCACTTTTGAGAAGCCTTCAATATACACAATCTTCACATATTACCGAGGTTTCTGGAAAAACAAAGCACAGCCTTAAATAGTAGCAATGCACACATTGATAGAATGTGAGGTTTTAAATCTGGGTTCAAAGGATATTTTCAAAAGTCTTCCATCAAAGGCTACAATGAAGGGTTAGTTTCAGCTGGTTTGCAATCTCTTTTCTGACACAATAAATCCAGGTATTTAGGCTTTCCCCATGGCTATACAACATTTTCTGGCTGGAAAATTAAAATATGATCTCACTGGACACATCCAGAAGTAATTTGCCCTATCCTCAAACACTGAATTTTAAGGAACATAGATCCCCAAGCATCTTTCTTTATAGAGATAAATGGAGAACAACATGATGAAGTAAATTCTATGAAAGAAACTGAGCAGCTTAAATCAAAATCAGTGTTGGAAACTGGCTCCAGCCAGTAAATGCAAATCATATTAATCTCTTGTGAAGGCATTCAGCATCTTCAGCTCCTCTACCAAACCTATTCATATAAAAACCTTCTTACAGATCCAGCTAGACAAAATACGCCTCTGCCACAGGACAGCTCCAATCTGGAGATAGCTCCATTTACAGATCTCCCTGCAACATACAGCTAACTGGTTCAGGTCTGGGATACTCGGCTTATCCCGAGTCGCACCTGGGTGAATTTAAGACACTACTATATCTTGACCAAGTGTACTTCAAGTCACAGAGATACCAGTTGAGAAACACCAGGCAAATCAATATTCTTTCCCTACTGATCTACAATGTCATTATCAAACCAAAGCTCACTACAAAAAATAGACTGCCACATTTATTCATATGCAATTTGTACACCCTCCCTATGAACATCAACAAGCTTCAGTCATGTATCCAGCCAAAGCTGGACAAACTTCAAGCACAGCAGCAAAAATTAGGAGACAAGATTATGGATAAACTTGGATTTAAATTTATGCACACTGAAGTGGCCACAGCTGTATTCTCACCTTCCCTTTTAGACAGCTATCCCACTAAGCATTTTCTAATGCCCTAGGCAGGTTGGCACTAGGCCACATGCATAATGGAGGACTTTCACACCTATCTGCACTTCCAGCTGCAAGACTGAGGCCTCGGTGCTGGAAAATGGAAACAGAGTGATTCTGTGTATAAAATGAAGAGAAGAAAATTGACCCATAGGTGCATCAAGTAAGCAAAATGTAGAAAAACAAAACATAATGATCAGAACATTTATGGTCTTAGGAAATCACATGCAGACTTTTTACAGAGGATTTTTATCTTGATTACATCCATTAAGACTTGCTGTTTGTGTATCTTGCACAATATGAATTATGCTTAAAAAAAGCAAATGGTCTTTCACTGTCCCTTTATGCAGCTGCGACTCTCACTCTAGACTGAGCAGCTCGGGGAGGAGAAAAAAATCTATTTTTCCTTGAAATACATATCTACAAGAAAAATGATAGAAAAGTGTGGTTGTAGAAAGCCAAGTCTGTATATTTGCCATGGAAACAGAAGTTATAAGAAACACAGTGATGGGAGCAATATCAACTATTGCTTCAGTCTGATTATTCCAGCATGCAGGTATAGCCAACTGCAGGTTGCTTCTCATGCAGTTTGGCAGATCCACCAGTTTTACTAACTTGGTAATTACGGGTTGTTTCTGGCTGCAACTTTTGAAATGTCCTAGGTATCCTTTACTATATTCAGGAAATACAAGGAATTAAATGCAAAGGAGGAAGCAAAGGTGGGAAGGCCTCTCACTGTACACTGGACCCTCACTTCATTTGTGTGAGGCTGGCAATAGCCCTGATGCATATTTCATTTACCAAGTTTCATCTGCCTGTTTCTATACATCCTGGCAGAGGCATGCAGTGTAAGGAAAAAAAGGGACCTCCACAGAGACCACCAGGAGACAAAGCAGTGTAGGCCTCATTCTGGTGTTCTGCTTGTTGAACATTCTTGTTTCATCCTTGTCAGGAAAAGCTTAAAATTAAAAGCAACTCTGAGCTCTAAGTCAGACTAATCAAAGTTGCAAATCCAGATTTTAGTACAGGGTTCCCTTTCCAGAACTGTCACTATCTCCTTAATTGTCATCTCTCTGTTCTTTGCCTCTTTCACTTTCCTTTCAGCTTGATGTCTCATTCCTCTTCAGTCACCTGTCCCTTTGCTATTCCCTTCTTTTTGCTACCAAAGCTATAATAGAAGCATCCTGATCTCCCTTCTCCTCCCTGTGATGTGGACAAAAATACAGCCAAACCAAGCAACCATTTTTTGCCAAAGGAAAAGAGAAACACATGCTGAATGCAGGCTGCAAAACAGAGAGATTCATGCTCTGGAGGAATTAGCAGCATTTGATGACCTGCCCGTAGTAAGAATGGCAAGGGGGTTGGTTGCTTCTAGTGTTCAGGTAAGTGCCATTCTTCCAGTCACCTGCAGCCCTGCTGTCTGGGACGTTCATAATGATCTCTCTTTGTGGAGCCATCCTCCACTGTGAGAAAGCATCCCAGTGCAGATTTAAATATATGGTACCAATAGAGGAAGTTGTTACTCCTCTAGGTTTTTTGTCACAGCCCTTGCTTCCTTCTAGTTTTCACGGAATATTATTGATCAATATACTAGGAAATGAGGTAGCATGGGAGCTTCTCAGTGCTTATCTCTAGCAGCATGGTTTGTTTTTCACAGAGTGTTGCTAACAAAGCTTTCTCAGTAGCAGATATGCGTGGGAATTTCACACTAGCAGACAGATTAAAAGTGCATCCAGGATATTTCTGTCCTTCAGAAGTGATTACTTAGTCCACAGCTTGCCACACTCTCCTGAATTAAATGCAAATAAGGCAAAGCCTTGACTCTGGGGGTTAGCCAAGCTTTTCTTAGCGTTGGTTCTAAAAGCTATAAAAGTAACTGTTGTTTTCCTACGTCTTTGCTGATTTCTAGGCCCATGGGAATGGTTTGGTCTCCAGAATCTTGTAGGCACTCCCTAAGCTGAACTGACTTTTATCTGAATCTGCTGGAGGCTGCTAAAAGAGGCTATGATGCTCACCAAAGATCACTGTCTCCATCACACTTGGGAAGTAGTACAGGATAAGAAATAGCCAAGGTTAGAGCTCTGCAGCAACAAGTTATTTCTTTTGTTCAAGGAAAATCCTTTTTTTGTTGTTTTATTTGCATATTAAAATCAATTTTGGAAAGGAAACTCCAGAAACAGCTCACTTTTTTTTTTTTTTTTTTTTTTAAGTAACCAGACCACACCAATTCCGACTTGCCTGATGTCAACTTTGCCTTAAGGATAGGCTGAAGTTAGAGAGAGCAAAGCAGAGAGCAATCTCCCTCATCAGCTGCCACAGTTCCCACATAAAGATATTTTCAATACAAAAATACACGTATTTATGGCTAAAAACGTGCCATTTGGGGGTAAAAACTTGCTCACAGTCAAAGGAAAAGAATGTATTGGAATAACTTTCAAATTACAGCTATGACGTGATACTATAGGAAAGGTATGTTCAAATACTATAGGCTATTTTTTTGCTTAGTTTGATCAAGGGTGATGCTTAAGATGGTATATGACTCTGCCTTAGCTGCATCCAGATTGTAGGTGATTCATCAAGACCACTAAGAACTCATGCAATAACCACGTAAACTTCACATACTGACCTTTGATCTGAAAATCCCTGTACTGATACGTCCTTTCCACACAAGGTAGTGATTTTTCCTGTTACAGAATCACAGAATCACACAGAATCACAGAATGTTAGGGATTGGAAGGGACCTTGAAAGATCACCTAGTCTAATCCCCCTGCTGGAGCAGGAACACCTAGATCAGGTCGCACAGGAACACGTCCAGGTGGGTTTTGAAAGTCTCTAGAGAAGGAGACTCCACAACCTCTCTGGGCAGCCTGTTCCAGTGTTCCGTCACCCTCACTGTGAAGAAATTTCTTCTTATATTTAAGCGGAACCTCCTGTGTTCCAGCTTGTACCCATCGCCCCTTGTCTTATCGTTGGATGTCAAGAAGAAGAGCCTGGCTCCATCTTCCTGACACTCACCCTTTACATATTTATAAACATTAATGAGGTCACCCCTCAGTCTCCTCTTCTCCAAGCTAAAGAGACCCAGCTCCCTCAACCTTTCCTTGTAAGGGAGATGCTCCACTCCCTTAATCATCTTTGTGGCTCTGCGCTGGACTCTCTCAAGCAGTTCCCTGTCCCTCTTGAACCAAGGGGCCCAGAACTGGACACAATATTCCAGATGCGGTCTCACCGGGGGGAGTAGTTGGGGAGGAGAACCTCTCTTGATCTACTAACCACACCCCTTCTAATACACCCCAGGATGCCACTGGCCTTCTTGGCCACAAGGGCACAGTGCTGGCTCATGGTCATCCTGCTGTCCACCAGGACCCCCAGGTCCCTCTCCCCTAAGCTGCTCTCTAACAGGTCAGTCCCCAACCTGTACTGGTGCCTGGAGTTGTTCCTGCCCAGATGCAAGACTCTACACTTGCCCTTGTTATATTTCATTAAATTTCTCCCCGCCCAACTCTCCAGCCTGTCAAGGTCTCACTGGATGGCAGCACAGCCTTCTGGCGTGTCAGCCACTCCTCCCAGTTTTGTGTCATCAGCGAACTTGCTGAGGGTGCACTTTATTCCTTCATCCAAGTCATTGATGAATATATTGAACAGTACTGGTCCCAGCACCAACCCTTGAGGGACTCCACTAGATACAGGCCTCCACTTAGACTCCGTCCCATTGACCACAACTCTCTGGCTTCTTCCCTTCAGCCAGTTCACAATCCACCTCACTACCTGATCATCCAGACCGCACTTCCTCAGTTTAGCTGCAAGGATGCTGTGGGAGATGGTGTCAAATGCTTTACTGAAATCAAGAAAGACCACATCCACTGCTTTACCATCATCTATCCACCTGGTTATGTCTTCATAAAAGGCCACCAGGTTGGTCAAGCATGACTTCCCCTTGGTGAAGCCATGTCGGCTGCCCTTAATGACCCTCTTATCCTTGATATGCCTAGAGACAGCACCAAGGACAACTTGTTCCATGATCTTTCCAGGGATGGAGGTGAGGTTGACAGGTCTATAGTTACCCAGGTCCTCCTTCTTGTCCTTTTTGAAGACTGGAGTGACATTTACTTTCCTCCAGTCCTCAGGCACCTCTCCCATTTCCCAGGACTTACCAAAGATGATGGAGAGTGGCCTAGCAATGACTTCTGCCAGCTCCCTCAGCACCCTCGGGTGCATCCCATCAGGACCCATGGATTTATGGATGTCCAGATTGCTTAATTGGCCCTTAACTCAGTCCTCATCAACAGAGGCAAACTCCTCCTTGATCCTGACTCTGGGGCCTCAGGGGTACAGGGCTCCTCAGGACAGCCTCCGGCAGTATAGGCAGAGACAAAGAAGGCATTTGGTAACTCTGCCTTCTCTGTATCTTCTGTCACCAGGGCGCCCACCTCATTCATCAGTGGGCCTACATTGCCTCTAGCGTTAGTTTTATCTGCAATGTATTTGAAGAAGCCCTTTCTGTAGTCCTTGATTAGGACCTGTTGTTGACCTTGTCCTGTTACTAGTATTCTAAGCAAAGTAAGATTCAAAGGAGTTGTTTTTGAGAGGGACACAGTGGTGTTTGATGTTCACAATCAAAACAAACCAAAAGATATCTTATTGATTCATTGAATCTTATTTTAGATTTAAAATTTGAACATACTANTGTATTTGAAGAAGCCCTTTCTGTAGTCCTTGATTAGGACCTGTTGTTGACCTTGTCCTGTTACTAGTATTCTAAGCAAAGTAAGATTCAAAGGAGTTGTTTTTGAGAGGGACACAGTGGTGTTTGATGTTCACAATCAAAACAAACCAAAAGATATCTTATTGATTCATTGAATCTTATTTTAGATTTAAAATTTGAACATACTATTTTGAATTTCCTGGAGAAATGTTCTATACAATGCTTATAATAGGTCAAATGTAGCCACTTTGAGCATGATGGCATCTTTTATATCATGTCCTTTTAATTCATGCTAACCAGCCATATACATTGGATATGTGCTGTTAACTTAAAAAAAATGAATATGGGAATTCAGAACTGCTTAGAAGCCTTGTGTATACTTTGGGGGCCTATAGGGAAAATGTTATGAGCAGAAAAAGAGACTTCCCTTTCTCCTCTTATATAAAGGGGTATTAGAGCTTATATAAGTCGATGAGAACTTTCTCCATCATGACAGAGTTATGTAAGTTATTTCTTCTTCCTGATTCTTATATGCCTGTTTTCATGTCCTTAGTGCTGCTTTGTCTGTATATGACAGAAGAAAGCAAAGTAAGTGGCTGTTCCACTGGACCGGGTACTGGAAGTAATGTGAAATACTATCTCAAACATAAATGTAATTTATCTGAGACACGGGAAAGCCAAATTCTCCCAGCAGTAGCCGTGACAGTGGAATAAAACACTACCGAATAGCAACTTTCTCACATAGAAACTTACATTTTTTACCCATTTTACTTTTGACACTAGGTACTGTGCAGACATACAGCCCATGGGCTGAGCAGTGTTTTAAAGATGTAACTGCTAGCATAGTTGGAGAAAACGATCTGGCTGTGCAGTCCTTGGCCTGGATAGTTCTGGGGTCACCAGCCCCTATGGATTCTGGTAGCTTCAGACTACTCCAACTAAGGCTAAAGACAGTCTTACTACTAGTAAACCTCCAAGAGTGAGGATGATAAAAAGCAGTAAGACAGACCACAGCAGTGTAGCAGAGGTGAGCTTATAGAAGTTATTAAATAATCTGAAGAATCAACAGTAGCTCTGCCTAAGTGGATATGCAATCTAACTGCAGAACAGAGCAAACCTAATACTCCCTTTACATTGTTTGGGGAGTGTTAAAAGTCCCCAAAGATGACTCAAATTATTCAATGAGATGAGCAAGGATTTGTCTAAAGTCACAGCGCTGAATGTGTGCCATTAGCAGATGTTAAGTACAAAAGTGTTTCTAAAATCCCAGCTTTGCTCAGCTTACTCAGACTTCATTAAAGTGCTTGCCACATCTGGAGAGCCACAGCTGAGACCCTGAAGATAAATGCTGTTCTCTTTCTTCCAGAGAACCAAGCAGTGATAGCTCTTCTGTGAGGAGAAGGGTACTACTCTTTTAGTGTAATGTTGACTGGTGATTTGAATGCCCACCAGGAGTTCAGCTACATCTTCAGACCATATCTTCTACCTCCCAGCAAACTGCTTCTTTTACCATCCTGTGCTCTCCTGGGAGATGAAGAGACTTTTCCATCCCTCCCGCTGAATGTGCCAATATATATAAAAGTTCAGATTCATTGAGTGAAAGAATATGTGTACAACAGTAAGCACGAGTGTAGACTCCAGGATGGGTCACTTAGTTACCCATGGACTGGGAACCTGAGGTCCAGTTTCTGCTCCAATGCTAACATGTAATTTTTACAATAAAAATCCATGAGGCCAGCCCAGTCTTTAGGGATTTCACTAACACTGTAACACAACTAACAAAAAAAAAAAAAAAAAAGTGGCATCTATGGATTTATGTGTAAGGGAGTAAGCAGCATGTTGAGTGGGAGCTTTCAGGATAATTTTGAACCTATTCCCACCTAAGTTTTACCAAATTCATCCAATCGCTTTTCTTTTCCTATCTTCAGTTTGCACCGAGACAAGCAGCACTTGGATGTGAACTAATGCTGAAATACTGTTCATGATGAACCTGGGATTCAGATCCAGCATGCAGCAATCTGAAAACTGATACCAGTGTTTCTTACAGTCCAAGATTGTTCTGCTAAATAAAAACAGCTTCAACCAATTTTAACTTTTAGTCAGCAGCCCAGACATGTATTAATACAATTATATTAACAATAGATTTCCATTTAAGAGTATTCAAACAGGGAAAAAGCACTGTTGTAATGAAATTTTCCAACCACCAAAAGCCAGATTCTTCTACATTGCTCTTCTCTGCACTGGTGGAAACCTGCAGTTGCCACATTGACAGTAGAGACATAATTAACACTTGCAGTGGAGTAACACAAAGCAGAATCCAAAGGTTTTTGTTATTAGGCAAGTTGATTGTATAAATAAACACAGCGTACACCAGCTGCATTTTTTTTTAAAGCCAGCTTGCATTTAATTTGCAAATATGTTCAAGACTAATTTGCCTCTCTTTTTATCTTGGGATTTCTAAAAATATGGGATGACAAATGCTAATTCAGGTAATGGTATTAATTCAAAATCTCAAATATAGAGCTCAGAAAGAGAAGGACTCACATGAAATAGCTTATGTTAGCCTTTAAATTAAATTGCTCACTAGACTGCCTCCTGTGTTCTACATACAAAAGGTCTTTACAGATTTTTACTATGAATGAGAAGAAGAGGGGGGGAAATAAAGTCTCTGAAAGGGAGCACAACTGCATTTCTTCTGTAACATGTTGTATCACAGAATGGCAGGTGTTTTACTTGCACAGTAGAATCTTACACGTTAAAGATACAATAAAACAGAAAAATAAAATCATAGAAAACCCAACCCTTTGGCACACCTAAAGGCCAGACTATCACCTGGAAACTGAAAGCAAGACACTGTTAATCCAAACACCTCAAAACAGGAGCAGCCATTACAAAGATTTATTTTACTATAATAACAGCTAATTGAGTTTTGAATATCTCCAGGCATGGAGATCCTACAGCTTCTCTGGGTAATCTGCTTCAGTATTTGTTTACCTTTCTGGTGTAAAAAAAATTATTTTCACTCTTTATATTGAACTTCCATCTCCCTCTGATCATTTCTGTATGTCAAGTTCCCAATATCATGTTTAGGCTGCAATTAATGCAGGTTTAGAATAGCATCTTGTATTACTCAGCTTCCATTGCGAAAATAACTTCATGCCCTGTGAGGTATTGAAACAACTTACAAGTAGAAGAAGTAGGAAAAAAATACACCCAAAACAACCTTAATTTTAAGATCAGCCTTGAAAGTTTCATGAAAGAGGTTGCAGGAGTTTAAAGTGTGCAAAGAAGGGAAGGAATGGACTCGGTAATTCAGGGTATTCTTTTCAGTCTTGTCTATAGATGGAATTGAGCTAGCAGATTTAGAGATGTAGATTTAGAGGTCCATGGGTCTGCATTTGAACTAGGTGTCTAAACTCCAGTTTGTAAGATTATAATACCATTTGAAATGCCCTCAAGTATCCTGCCCCAGAAGGGCATGTCTCCCGTAGGTGATATGCCATTTCTGCCAGGACCATATAGAGGTCTTTTGAATCCAAGACAATCTGAAATGACACCAGACACTTAAGTGTGAACAACAAAACTGAGCTAGTCAAGACAGTCAATAAGACCATGAGTCTAAAGAGCTCTTTTGATCATCCTAAAGCAGGCACCTCCATTTAGCCTGGGAGTACTACAAGGTCCATCTTCATTAATGACCTGGATAACAGGACAGAGTGTACCCCTCAGCAAGTCTGCAGATGATGAAAAACTGGGAGGAGTGTCTGATACACCAGAGGGTTATGCTGCCATCCGGAGGGAATTCAACAGGCTGGAGAAATGGGCTGATATGTCATGAAGTTCCACAAGGGGAAGTGGAAAGTCTAGCACCTGGGGAGGAACCATTACATGCTGGGACCAACTGGTTGGAAAGCAGCTTTGCATAAGAGTACCTGGAAGTTCTGGTGGACACCAAGTTGACCATGAGCCAGCAATGTCCCCTTGCCACAAAGTAAGCTAACAATATCCTGGGCTGCATTAGGAGGAATGTTGCCACCAGGTTGAAGGAGGTGATCCTTCCCCTCTATTCAGCACTGGTGTGGCCACACCAGGTGTGCTGGCACCAGTTCTGGGCTCCCCGTACAAGAGAGCTATGAAGATACTGGAGGCAGCCCAGCAAAGGTCCTGGTACAGGTTTCCGAGAGGTTGTAGAGTCTCCCTCCTTGGAGATATTCAAAAGCTGTCTTGACATGGTCCTGGGCAACCTGTGCTAGGTGGCCCTGTTTGAGCAGGGAGGTTGGATCAGATGAACTCCAGAGGTCCCTTCCAACTTCAACCATTCAGTGATGATTCTGTGGTCCTTTATGAATACTCTACACATGCTCTACATTCTAGCAAAACTACAAAAGTCTTCTCTAGCACGTCTATGGGCAACACAGATACTGGCAGCTGAGCCACATGACTATCTTTCCTTGGTAGTAAAGGCCCTTGTTAACTGCTGGAAGTATCATCAGTGTCATGTGGTTCCTGGACAGAATAATCAATGAAAAAATTTTGAATGTCTCATCTGAAACACTTCCTCTGCCGAACTCAGTTCATTTTTTACCATATGATAGGAAATTATTATTATTATTATTATTATTTTCCAGTGAAGGCTCTGAGCATATCACTGGGATGCTGCATTAGCTCAGGACATGATTCCAGTATTTCTTCAGAGGTAGCATTTGAACTGTTTTGAGCTTTGAGAGCAATGTTATAGGACCAGGATGTGGCATATATGGCCAGTGACCTACAGATAAGTGACTACATACAAAGGCTTGTACTACAACAATGAATACAATGTGAACCTGTTCTTCAACATCTCCCCACTTTTGGCAGCAGTGTGCTTAATTATTCAAAGCAAAAGAGAAGACACAGCAAACTTTGAGCTTTATGTAGCACACCAGTTTTTCCAAGTCTTTTTTCAATAGCAAGGTCACAAGTACAAACCATTCAAAGCGCACGTGACAAGTCACTTCTGCTCCCTCTACTTGTACATGTGAAAGGAAAATTACCTACCAATTTCAATTTTATCCCTCAGGATTACTTCACAGTACATATTTTTCCACATTTCTATTGTGTACCTTCTGCAAAAACTTCTTTTTTCCTCCCACAAAAGCTGCCAGGCTCCTGCTCTCTGAGGGGTCACAGGTTGCAGAGGAATCCACAGAAACAGGAAAACAGGCTTCCTCAGTCAGTTTTGAAACACCAAAACCTGTTTCCTTTCTACAGAAAATAAAGCCCAGCAGGGCATTCTCTGGTTAGGCTTTTTGCTGTATGAGTAGCAGCTCAGGAGGAGAGAGAAGCTACAGGGTTCTTGCTTGGGAAATAAATGTGAGATATCCTGTAGCATTTACAAACCAGCAGAATGAAGGAGGTAATCTTCTTGCTGCTCCTTTTGCACTTACAGAGTGGCAGCATTGGATTTAACACTTCAGGAAAGCTCTGGACCACAGGCCAGGGCGATGAAACCCCAACAAGTTACTCAAACTTGACTCCATCTTCAACTGCAATGCATGGCTCTGTGAATGCAGTGACAACTGCAGGGTTTCCCCATTCCGAGATCCAAGCTGCCAAGGAGAGTGCATCACAGGCACCCACTTCTGCATCTTCAGGCGAGATTCTGGGAATGAAAGCACTGAAGAGAACTTCCAATTCTACGACCTCTATCCCTGCAAGCCAGTCACCTGGACACAGTGATGGGGACTCTGACAAAGGTAAGATGAGAAGCTCATCTAGCAAAGTGACATCTCCACAGAGCAATGCAAGAAAGGTTCCTCTCCAGCAAGAGGCCACTACAAGCCGGGATACAGCTGCAGGGAACAGAGCTCTCAAGCAGTCATCGCACAGCACTGATATCACCAACACCCAAAAGGATGCCAACTCTAAAGCACCTGGCGTTGAAACTACCAGGGGAAAGTAAGGAAAACTACATATTTTTTCTTGTCTCCTATGTACTGTTTAGCAATGCTATCAGTTATTTTCCTGTTCCCAGTGAAATAATTAGCAAAAGTCCTAGTGACTTCAGTAAAACTGTTTTCTGAGCTTAAGGACGACCATGAAAAACAAGCAAGGGACCAAACCTACACTATTTACTCACTCAAAACCATATAGCTGTGACAGAGTAAAGGCTGCAATATTTAATTCCTCGTGATACTTATCTCAAAACCAACAGGAAAGTCATTACTACATATGGGTAGGAAAGGACTACAATAGATGCCTCCCTGTTTTATGCATAGTAAACTTTTCTTTTCTTCGTTGTGGGTAAAAGAAATTTCAAATGCAAGATTTCATTCTATCAAAAATTATTGTGTTTGTAAACTTCCCCACTGATCTGAAATTATAAGCAATTAAAGATACAAAATACAACACTGTATGATAATTAGAAACATTTTACTCTGTGATAAAAACTTACAGCAAATAGCGTTGCAGGTGAATGTGCATTCAGAACTGTATAGCTTAATACATAATAGTTATGCTTAACAGAGTATATCAAATTGTACTGTCTAGCTTTATAGCTCTGAACACTCAATTATATTCTTTGTGCTCCAATGTCTTCGGCTTTAAATGAGGATGTTAATACCGACTTTGGAGATGCTGTAAGGTTCACTTAATTGCTGATATATATTCAGATACTGATGTAAATGGAAGACACAAAGGACTGGTGTCTTTCTGTCGTATTTATGGATAGAGGGCTTTCACAATATAGATTTCTTCTTTTGGTAGTACTTGACAAATGCTAACATCCAAAATCTAGAAAAACTCTTTCTCTTAAGTTCACACAAAAGAGAATAAAGCACCCCTTAGAAATACTCCTACAGTTATGTTGCAATGTGAGGCTGTGAGCTAATACTCCTCCAAGTCAAAGATTCCCATTGACCTGAATGACTTTTGGATCATGTGTAAGTGAAGTGATGTCAGAAAGATGTAAAGCAAAGGAGTTCTTTACCTCAGCTTAGAAGAGATACCCAGTAAGAAGCAGTGTTTCCCAGACAGCTTTCCTAGCATACTCCTTCAGAAGTGAATGTTATCTGTTACAACACCTTATCACAGTTTTTGGCAGTGTCTGAGATAACCTGACTTACATGGGTTCTCTTTATTTGTTAGAGCCTATACCTGCATCTCCACTTAAATAAAAGTCTTAACATATGCTAAGCTAGAGTCTTTAACTTTCTCAGCTTTTCTCAAGAATAGTATTCCAGTGAAATTAATCTTCAGGAAAACTGTGAATTGGCAAGTATTGTTTCTACCTTTTACATAAGATATAAAAATAGAAAGTGAAAAATCAGTCTCTGGTGAAGAGGATCTCACATTTTATTTATCACAATGGGCTGTGGTTGCAACTGAGGAGAGGAAAAAAAGCAATTTTGTGTGGGCTAGCACCTTATTTCATGACTGTTTGAGGAGCAACTTGCTGTGCAACATGCATAAAGGTCTTACTTTGAGTGCATTGTGCAAGTTAGACATAAAGCAAGGTTTACATATCAATGTTACAGGATCAAGTAAGAGCACGAAGCCCCAGCATAAAACTGAACACCAAATCCCCACTCTCTTTCTCAAACTGTCTTGCCTTACAAATCTAGTCCTCTTATGGCATATAAGTGTTTTTACAACCAAATAAGGTGATTTGAGCTTTTCTTCCAGTTTTGTCACTGACCTAGACTGTGACTTAAGTCACTTCACTATTCTTTCTCCCTTTCCCTATGAATTAGACCTGGATAAATATGAAAGTCTCTTGCAACTCGACTTTTTTCAGTAAAGTCATGAAAAAATGTCAACTCTGGTGTGCTCAATGTTACTGATCATTGCTGTGAAGCACCTGGAAAACTACTGCTGAGAAACTATGCACAAGAACACAACTATTTTTATTTAATATGTGCAGGTGTTACTGACTACACACTACATCCATTTCTAGCATGTTTTCTTTTCCTTTTTTTTTTTCTTTTGCATCTTTATCACAAATAAAGTGAAAGAGATGCAGTAAAACTTCCAATAAATACACACAGCTTTCTTTGAGGTTTACTTCTTTAATGCCTAAGTGCAGCATGAATAAGTCAGTAGCAGATTTCATAGTCGTAAAGTGTACTACCTCTGAGGAAATTTGGAAGCACAATTTGATTTTTTGTTTTATTTTGAATTAAAGAAACTCTTTAGTTATAGCCTCTATTCCAGCCTAAATTTTGAGGTGACTTTGTAGAAACTGCATGACTCTGTAATCCGTTATGGCAACCCATTGTGCTAACATATGTGCAGAAATGCTGATGTTAAAAGGTTCCATATAGAAGGAACAAAACAAAGAGGTCAGAGGGAGACAAGAGTATGAAAAATAAAAGAAGTATGAGCCTTTTTATAAAAATATATATTTATAATGTAAAAAAAAAAAGTAATATACTTTGTTGGAGAGTCTCCAGGGCTGTCCGACTACCCAAAAGATACAATATGTGCCCATTGTACAAGATTAATTACCTAAACATCCTCTTTCTGAAGGAGGTTGTGTACCCCATTGGCTTAATTATAAAGAGAATTCCCTCAGTTGTCTCTGCCCTATATTATCTGAGGATGAGATTATGTACACATATCAGATGCATCCTAGAACTACATTTTAAAATAAAAATTCTTCTGGTTCATTCTTTTTTGGCAAAATTCCCATGAAAATGTCAGAACTCTATGACTTGGAAATATTTCATGGGTTTTCAAAGTTGGCACCTGATGAATATCACAGAATCACAGAATCACAGAATGTTAGGGATTGGAAGGGACCTTGAAAGGTCATCTAGTCCAATCCCCCTGCCAGAGCAGGAACACCTAGATCAGGTAACACAGGAAATATTTCTCACAACTACCAAGCAAAAGCAGGCAGGACAGACCCAGATATGGCAGCTAGCATCATCCCAGAGCCTGAATCACCAAGTGCTGCTGTGGTGATGCTGCAAGGCAGAGGTCAAGCCAAGAAGGCAAGTCAGCGAGTCTGGATCAGGCCTGGTGATGGTGACTAGGGTAAGACATAATAGCCCAGTGATCATTGGGCTGCTCCACAGTCATGGGGCAAGGCCAAAATCAGGCTAGATGTACGACTGAAGGTCAGGATCAGCACAGGCACAATGTAGCCCAGGGCTGAACTTTAATGGGGCTCCAGGTAGAGTCTGGTCAGAGCAAATAAAACCCATTAGTGCCATCAAGGTTTTGACAAGCTTCCATTTCATTTTATAGAAAGAAATGTGCTCAGTATTAGAACTGTCAGAATAAAATAATTTTTCCCTTCTCAAACAGAACTGTGACCTTATTTTAAAAAACTCATCTCAGGTTGGCTTTTCAGGTTCCAGCAGAATTTCTAGGGGCAGAGACCCACCGCAACAGGCCATACAACAGGCAGTACTCTTCCTGATAAGCAGTACACTCAGCAGGGCTAAAGACTCTAGATTCAAGATTCTGCAGTTAATAAGGCAATGCTTGGCTTTGAGCCTCTCTATATCGCATCCTGATTTTAAGTGTTAACTATTGGGCATATCCTTATCTCTAAAAACACTAAATTCTTCCTTATTTTTCGTTGGAATGAAAATGCAATGAAACCCTGCAGTGAAGTAGAACAGTTTTATAGTCAACCTTAGAATAAGTTCACCAGGACATAAGTCATAAATTTTCTAACTGTGTGCTATCACACCATCTCAGAAGAGTGGTTTCTCTGGTTTGGTATCCCATCTTCTGGAAGGGCATGCACACAAGCTTTCAGAAGAAGGATAAGAAACAACACAGTAAGGAAATCTGGAATGGTCTGAGCTGAAGGAAATTTTCTTTCTTCACTCCTACAAACAAACTTGACTTTAGCTCTGAAATGTAGGAGTTATGTCTCTACAAACAAACATATCTTTTCTAGTATTTCTACTTCTGTATCTCCAAATTTTCATGTTATCCATATCAATATCTTATATTCATATCTTTTCACATTTTTTTAACATCTGATTCTGAGTGGCATCCTTGAACAGTAAATTTCACCATCCATACAGGAAAATCATTCCTTTTAAGTACTGGCTTTCCAGTTTCTGAATGGCCCCTCAAAGAAATTATGCACGGAGAAGCATCAAGCTGTTGAGTTTATCTTTTGCAGACCTTACAGGGAAAAAAAAAAATAAAAATCTCAGATGAATCTAAACATACTAATTCCTAAAAACTTCCTTAGTCTTATTTGTTTACTACTTGACCACACCTCTAGGGATGAGTGCTACATTTAGCCTTCAAATCAGAGAGTGTTCCTGTCAAGGGGCTTGCAGGCATGAGCTACAGCAAAGCAGTGATAGAGTNTGCAATAATCCAGGTTATATTCAATTTTTTTTTTTTTTTTTTTTTTTCTAGAGTTCAATGAAATTAAATCTGAGCACCAATCTGGTGTCAAAGAAGACAATTGACGATATATTGTCTTCAGCTGAGTTCATGTAAGATACATGTTTTTCAGCCTGTGGAGAGGAGATAATTGCAGTATTTCACTGTATGAAACAGATCAAATAACAGTGGGACTATGGAGCAAATCTGAGGCTGAGTCTTGATACGAGCACACTCATCCTTTCATTCTGAAACCAATTTTATTAATTATTATTCAAGGCAGCTCCTGAATACACGAGACATTCATTCAGGATGTAAATTAACCACACTACCTGCACGCTGTTGGATGACTCTTGTATTACTTTTTCTCTTAGTATGTGCAAATCTTCCAACTGTCATGAATGCATTGAGGGTCTTCACTGACTTCCCCTGCCATCACCATGGGTAGTGGTAAGGTGACAGTATTTTATTACTAAGCACAGAAGGATTTAATAAAATCAGCACCAGGGACAGATTTGCTTAGCTGTCACATGTGGTAGGAGTGCTGAAATATCTCATTCTCAAGGCCAGAGCTCTGGATTTCTCCCCAGAAATTGATTCTGCTTTTATCAGCTTGGTAGAATTTCTAGTGTACCAGTAAATTGAAATGAATGGTTAAGTTCAGCAGATGACTCAAATACAGAAGAAACATAGAAACTGATTTAACTGCCTGGTCTACAGTCTCTTTTGATTATGTCAGTTTTTAATGGAGCAGAGAGAACAATTCTTAAATGGATTTCTTAAGATTTTGCATCACTGTGCATTTACAATAAATAAAATGCATGTATGACTTAGGTTTCTGCCTCACTAGGTGTATTCACTAGGACCTGGAAGAAAGAACCCCTTACACTGGTATTTAGGTTGCCTTGGTGGCTAAACATCAGAATATGTTTGACAGTGCTTTGCCCTCACAATGTTGTACTCCAGCCATGCAGAAGACATTTACAATGACACTCTCTTCTCCAGCAGCATCTTGACTATACTTCTGAAGTAAGGCTATGAGTCCACAAACTAATTTCCCTGCACATGCTGAACATTGTGGTACTCCCATTGCAGTCCTAACAAACAAAGGAAATCAGTAATCCAGGTGCTGGTATTATTGCTATTTCATCCACAGAATAAGGGAGCAAAGGACATAATTATGCAGTTCCATAGTGATGCATGAGGCATGGTACCAAGAAAATGTAATTCCAAAGAGAATTTTAACACAAATATTTAGAGATTGGTGACTAACAGGTGACTGAGAGTGCTGGTGTGAAGTAGCAAAGCACCTTACCACATCATGCAGGTTACACACTACTGCAAGCTATACAGCAATACTGGTATAGGGCAACAAATGCACAGGGTTCCTGCGATTCACAGACATTTTGTTTATATTAGTTTATATCAAATACGCCATACATTGAGGAAATCTTTCCCACTGCTGATGTCCCACTCACAGAAAGAATTAAAGGGTCTGTTTAAATGTGAACCTTTGCAGTGTTCACATTTCAAATAGTTCCAGTACCTGGAAGGAATCATTGAGGGAGACCCAGCTTGTACGACCTCCCTGTAGGATATTTTGTCTTTCAGGGAGAGAAGAAATGGTGACCACATGCTCATGCAATTCTGGACTGCAGGTGACAAAATTATCATTTCTGAAAACTAGACAAAAATTCTGGAAATAACAAAATCCATAGTTTTGGTTTTCTCAGACAGCCTTTCAGCAAGAATGGCTTGGCAGACTCATCACAGAACTGTTTTCAGTAGGACAAGAAATATAGCACTGGAAAACAAAAAAACATCTCTACCCACACTGGTTTTGAGACACTCACAAGGTAATTATAAAAGAGGAAAAGTCCCAGCACCTTTTCCTCATAGCCTCCTCAGAGTTTGGTTATTTAGTTTTTCTATGATCAGATTCAGATAAAGCATTACTACGCATATGACTTCTGAAATATTTTAATGAAGATAATCAAGGTTTCAATTAATCTCATTACACTAACTACTGCATGAATGCTTATGCTTATCATTGCTCTTGCTCTTTGTTTCATCTGCCATGGAAACAGTGAGAATTAAGAACAGACTGCTTTCCATCCCTATTTAATATCTCTCCACCTCATTGCATAGATTAGGATTACTTTAACAAACTGGACAGGGTGTTAGGATTTAGCTCCCAGCCACTGCAAACTGTAATTTTTTTTTTACATCATTTCTTCTAAGGTACACCAAAAACATCTGCTCAAATTTCCACAGAAAATATGCATTCTCACAAATGGAAATAAAATTAACACTTTAGAAAACTGACACTGTAATTCCTACAGTAGATGTGGCAAGGAAAAGAATGGCAGCAAGGTGTCCCTGTATGTTTTCCAAAGGCATTATTTGTGTTGCCAGTAGAGAATGCAAGTGATTCAAAAGACAATTTTCGTGCCAAATCTCAAAACATCTATGCTGTATTACACTCCTGGTAAGTAATACTATAGGTCATGAGGAAAAGCCTAGGGAAAAAAAAAAACACCTTGAATTTCATGGACTTTGGCTCAGAATCCTTTTGTTCAAGAGCTACACAGGAATCAATCAGTGACAGAGTAAAGACACAGCTCTGCATAAGTAAGTGGCAAATCAAGTACAAAGCAACTGGCAAGGCAATTTAACCATTTAATGAAGCTAAATAAGAAAAGAAAAGCTGCCCAAACACTATATACAGATTAAAGAAGAACAACATTCACCCCTGGAATTGGGATGGAATCTTCTTTTTTAACATTTTCATTTTGTGTCAAATTTGTGTGTGTGTGTGTGTGTGAGCATTTCTCAGAGTGAAGTCATTACTGACATACTGCAATCTCTTTTTCGGTAGATTAGAAAAGGACTAACAAAACAGCAAAAAACAGTACCACTGAAGGTCCTGAGAAGCAGTGTCAGTAAACTAGACTAGAATTAGCTTAATGAATTTTGTACTCTGGGCCAAGTAGATGATGGAAATTAAATTTATATTCCAGAGGGAAAATGAAGAATTAAGACACTTTAAAAGAGCGGTTTGACTGGATTTTCAAAATGCGTTTTACTGGATGATTCTCAAACCAGACTAATGGTTATTTTCTCAAAAGCTTAAATTCCATCTGTGTGAAAGTTTGATTATTTTGAGGGGCTTCAAACACTGTGAAATATGGTCTAAAAGAGCTGTTGTGGTGTGCAACAAGACAGCTTTTTTAATTCTAGAACTGATTGGTGAAGTGCTAGCTAAGTGGAAATTGTGAATTAATTTTTGCAGCACAAGACAGGACACACAATTGGTCACAACAGTAAATAAAAACTTGGATGAGACAAAGAGGCTATTCACAGTCCAAGGTTCAGCACTGTACATACAAAAAAAAGGAAATGAATATTGAGAATAGAATTTGTATTTTGTAATAGCCAGGACAAAATGTCAGGACCCTGAATCCTGCAAAAAACATGGAACAAATGGTATGACTCCCCCCAGCTGATACTTCAGTGTCAACAAGTCAACTGTTTCTCAGGGCCAAAAAGCATATCCTATAACATATTTTACCACCACTTACTATGCTATATTGCATATCAAAAATGCACTTTTCTGATGCTGTCCAGGTTTGTCATTCCAATCAGCATGTAAAGCAGATTTCCCAATCTGATTTTAATTTATGGTCAGTTCCTAGTGAGTACCGAATTTTCATTTCAGCTGAGATTAGTAGATTCGTACATTTCAGAACTAAGGACGCTGAGCAGAAAACATAGAAAATTAACCAGTTTTGATTCAGGTTTATAACTTCTGTTTGGAGTAGAGCTTGTATTTCAGAAAGATGTCTTATGTTCATTTAAAGATAACAGAATTTGATATAGAATCATAGAATCACCGAATGGCTAGGGTTGGAGGGGATTTTAAAGATTATCTAGTTCCAACCCCCCTGCCATGGGCAGGGACACCTTCCACTAGACCAGGTTGCCCAAAGCCCCATCCAGCCTGGCCTTGAACACTTCCAGGGATGGGGCATCCACAGCTTCTCTGGGCAACCTGTTCCAGTGCCTCACCACCCTCAGAGTCAAGAATTTCTTCCTAATATCTAATCTAAATCTACTCTCTTTCAGTTTAAAACCATTATCCCTTGTCCTGTCAGTACACTCTCTGGTAGAGACTCTCCCCATCTTGCCTGTAAGCCCCTTTTATGGACCGGAAGGCCACCATAAGTTCTCCTAAAGCCTTTTTTCTAGGCTAAACAACCCCAACTCCCTCAGCCTGTCTTCATAAGAGAGGTGTTCCAGCCCTTTGATCATCTTCATGGCCCTGCCCTGGACTCACTCCAACAGATCCATGTCTCACTTGTACTGGGGCCCCAGAGCTGAATGCAGTACTCCAGGTGGGGTCTCACCAAGAGGGGGAGAATCAGCTCCTTCAACCTATTGGCCATACTTCTTTTGATGCAGCCAAAAGGATATGATTGGCCTTCTGGGCTGCAAGCGCACATTGCCAGCTCATGTCAATACCGCTAGAATCGAAAAGGTGAGAGGTCTCCGTAGTCACCTAGTGGAGTTCAAAAGAAGTTGCGGAAGCCAAAATCTGGTCTTCCATGCAACAGCAAAAAAAAAAAAAAAACAACAAAGAGCCTGCAAGGGTGCTTTCTATCCTTTTAATCTGAGTGTTTACATTATGTCAATCAACATTATCTAACATTATCTCTCCTCACCAAAACTTGACAGGATACTTAAGCTGAAAATACATCACAGCAATGTACTTTTATACAACCTAAATTCAGGGTCTCTGTGTAACACTTATACAGGGAAGGTCCTAGCTTAAAAAAATAAAAAAAAGATTGATTTCTTCCACAGAGTGTCAGTATATGTTTTTCTATATGAATGCTCTTAAACTACTCTATTCAGAAAAACAAACATATCACCTAAAATATATTTATATATAAGCAAAGAGCATAGGTTCACAGAATCATAGGATCAGTCAGGTTGGAAAGGACCTTGGGAGGTCTCTAGTCCAACCTCCTGCTCACAGCAGGGCCAGGTGTGAGATAGATCAGGTTGCTCACAGCCAGATCCAGTTGGCTCTTGTGCTCCAAGGCTCACCAGTTCAAGGCTGGTGACTGCACAATCTCTGGGCCCTTCTCCAGTGCCTGGGTGTCCTTGTGGGGAACAAGTTTCTTATACTCAGTCCGACTGTCTCTTGTTTCAATTTGTGTGCGTCACCTCATTCTCCTGCCATATATTGCTCTATCTCCAACTTCTCAATAAGCTCCCTGTAGGTCCTTGGGGTGGGGAGAGCTGCTGTTAGGTACCCCTGAAGCCCTTCCTTTCTCAAGCTGAACAAGCCCCAGTTCCTTAGCCTCTCCTTCCAAGGCACCTCCTCCAGATGCTCATAGCATCTTTCTACATCCTCCTTGCCTAGGTGTGAAGGACAAGACTAAATGAAAACAGGTGTAGCATTGGGATTCATATGTCATAAACTGTTCTACAAAATACCCATCAAATGCATATAATCTGAATGAGGCACAGCCACCAAGCCATGCACTGGCTTTAACAATGTCTCCAGCTCTGGGTCCTGTTGTATTCCTTCAGCAACATAATAATCTCATTTTCATGATTCAGTGATGTTCAGCTGTGCTGATTCAATAACATTTCTATTAAAAGCCAGGCAATCTAATTAACTGATGGATAAAGATAACTTATGTTCAGATACAATATGAAAGGGATATAATGAAATCTCTACCCTTTGTGTCCTGACTGCCACTGGAGTTCCTTTTGTGTGGCTTTAGGACCACTTGGATTGTTTTAAAGTATGATCTGTGTTTACAAGCAAATGGAAGTGATCGTGTACAGCTACACTTGATGATCTCTAGCCCGCAGTTTTTGGTTTTGTTCCTGTTCAGTTACCCAAAGAACAGTTTAAACTGGCAACGTGCTGTGGAAGGGATCACTGCAGTCTCGTAACTTCAACTCACCCTCTCACCCTCAGGAAATTATCATTTTTCAATGATAGTGTAAATTGTACTTACCCTTTTACCAACATCATGTACCACAGTGTCAAGAGGACTGGTTCAAAGCCTGCTGAAGTTCAATGGAAATATTTCCGCTGACTGCAAATACATTCAGAGCAATCCTGCCATAGACTGGATAATTTTACCAGCAAGCTAGCATATCCTCATCAACTAATTTGGAAAACCGAACACAATTTTTTCTTCTTTTGTCACTTTTCTGTCCATAGGCCCTCTGCTCTCCCTCATCAGTCTCGGGAGCTCAGCAGAGGCCGGCGGGGCTCTCTCTGTCCGCTGGTGCCAACGGGCCGTATGAAGCGGCGAAGCTCCGCTCCGGGCTGCACCCAAATTTACACTGCCACAAACCGCCCCCTCGGCGGTCCTGAGCCGCCGGCTATCCGCCGGCACCGAGCCGCCCCTCCCTGCCACCACCACCCAGCCTCGCGGCGCGACAAAGGCCTTGACGGTCGCCGACAGCTCTGCCGCCTCTGCGGGCAACGGCCGCCACCTGCCGGCCCCGCCCGGTAGCGCTGCCCGCCTCGCCTCGCCTCACGCCGCCGCCCGGCTCACGCGGGCGGCCGGCTGCGCTCTGGGGAGGGGGAGGCCTTGGCTCCTCCTGGCAAGAGTGGGCAGCTCGTACAGGGCTCCTGGGCTGCTACCGAAGAGGTGGTGAAGCGGAGTATAAGCTTTGCTAATTGCAAATTAAACCGCTCTGCGAGGGTTTTAAGAGCTCTGGCATGACGCCATAGAAGCAGTAATGAGTTTAAGGGCTCTTGTTTGCAGGAAGACTGGATTATCTGTCCCCTGAAACAGGACCCAGGAATATGTGTAAAATCACATGGCTGTACAGCTGCTTCAAACCAGCTGCGGTATTTTTCATCATATACTGTCAAGTCGAGCTTCAGAAATCTGTCTAGTAAATTAAGAAACTGTATTTGCCAGTTATGAAAGCTTAAACAAAAATAAGTGAATAACTACTACTGAGACATTACCTATCATTCGTCTCTTAGCTATGCACCAAAGGGCTGACTTCCACAGACTGTGGTTTCATTACACAGACAAGGCAGTTGTTCTTTGCTAGGAATCGCATCCCATTGAAGTTGCAAAATGTTGCCCAGTAATTCATGCTGTATAGCTTCATAGCATGAGACTCATGTCAATCACCAAGGATGAGTCAGCTAAACAGGGAAATACTCCAATAATTTGTCCTATATTTTCAGAAATAAGCTTTTTTTATTTTATTTTATTTTTTTCCCAGCTGACAGAAAGAAATGTACTAATACATTTTTGTGTAGACAGGGCATGGGGCTTCTTGCCATGGAAGAAACAAGGTGTGGGCAGCCCTTGCTTACAATTGCTCTGAAAAAAACTTCTATTTCACAGTTACCTCCAAGCTGCATCCTATTTTCTGACCAGTTGTGAAAATGAAGAAATGCCTCACAGGAATATTTTCTCTGTTGAAATAGAAATAGGACTGCTGTAAGCAAAAGAGAAGAGAACTTGTCCAATAGGGTATTAACACAAGATCCAAATGAGCCTTACAGGACATTGAAGATCCCAAAAGGTAAGGAGAGGCTTAAAGGCACCATCTAGATTCCATTAGCATTGTCAGTTGTAGGTATTTTGCTCCAGCTGTGCATAAAGGCTCCAGAGGTTGTTATCTACACAGACTTTGAATTTGCAATGTTCATAAAACCCCCGGGATTCAGGCCAGCTAGAGTTGTAGAATAGGCATGCTTATTGCTTGCAAAAGAAAAAAAAATGTTGCTCTTCATACTATGCCCAACTTCTCAGATAGGATCAAACGGCACTTGATGTAGATTTGGGGCAGCAATATTTTTATCTGAGCTGGAAATACTGCTGCAAATATCACGAGGAAAGAGGCTATGTCAAAAGTCTGAGGACTCAAAGGTATTCTTCCACACCTTGCTACGAGGGAGTTTTGCTAGCCAGTACATGCAAGAGAAGGATGAAATCTGTCACATGGGCTTCATGCCAGTCAAGGACTTGCACTCTCTCCAGGCTGGATTTCTGTTGTACATTGTGAGGACAGCTTTCCTGATTGAAATCAGGTTTAATGCAAGAAAAAAAAAAAAAAAAAAAGAGGCTCCTGCAGCTCTCAACAAAATCTACATGTCAGAAGCCTGTGTTGCTGATCTGGATCTTGAAGGTCTCTTCCAACCTAAATGATTCTGTGATTCTGTGATTCCATGGAGGGTAAAGAAGATTTTCAGGTTTAAGTTCCTGTTATGCAAAACAGTTGTCTTCTGTTCTGCCTTTGCATTAACACAGCCTGTCATAGTTCTTTTGCCATGTTTCATCTTCTATTTTCAAATCTACATTTTTTCAGACAATTTGATTTCAAAATTATATTTACATTCTTAACATCTCTTAATGAGCTTATTTCATTGGTAGCATAAATCTAATTATGAGTCACACCAGGGGCTCTTTTGCTGTGAATATTTCCTCCAATTTAGCCTGATCAAAGATTGCTGGGCCATGTGAGAACAACAGCTACAGACATTGTACTCACATAGCTTAAGAATGAATTAAATATTTTAAATAGAAACAATCTGTTCAAGATAAGTTAAATTTTTGGTAGAAATCAGAGACTGAGTTCAGACTATCTTTAAAAACAAACAGCAGTCTTTAACTCATAAGTTTGGAATGTACAGTACTGATTTTTCCTTGGAGGGCATCTCCAAATGGGCATGTTCCAGTAGCTGTTGCCTTGAAGTTAGCCACTCTCAATAGTAATGATAATTATTGGATTTACATTATGAATTTTAACAAGTAGATTTTTTTTAACTGACCTCTCTGTATCCAGGGCTTTCATGTATTTCACAGCTGCTTTTTATGTCTATTTTCATTGTTTTATCTTTTCATTGATCACATTTGCTTAGATGTGAAATGGAATCCAATTACCAAAACCTGTACCTCCCCAGTGTGCACTGCATAAAAGACCAACACTGACAACATTGCTGTATTTCCTCTGCTTAATCCCTTTCTCTGGTGAGCTGTCAGGTCTGTATGTGAGGGTAGAGCACAGGTGAGGGAACCAGGAGCTCAAGTCCTAACCACAACATTGGCTCATTGTAGTTTGAGATGATCCACTTCTGCCCAGATTTTAAAATCTGAGTCCTATTTTGGGGTTCTTTTATTTGCTGACGTGGTAAGACACCTAGCTGCTGTTTGCTCTTAGTTCCTCACTTTCTAGACAGCTAACTTGCTACAGTAAAAGAGGGGTGATACTGAACTGAGGTGCTGTTATCACTTCAGATGTCTTCTGATCAGACTTTATATGCTATCAGTTAATTGCTGAAAGTTATTCAGGAATTTAGACATTTACATTCTCTACACCAAGTTGAAATCCTAAGTGAATCATAAGCAAACCACCACTTTTAGTCAGAGCTCCTCCTGAATAGACCACTGTCAGTCTGGCCCAGCATCACTTTGTGCATCTGCTAAGAAATGTTTAGCATGACATTCATATGTTGATAGATTTCTGTTTTTCTGTTTTTGTTTTGTTTGTTCTAATTTAAATCTCAGTGCTGCACTTCAGAGAAAATTATGTTTTTTAATCTCAGGTATGAATATGCAGAACCCTTACTACAGCTATGAAATGGAGGAGGTCTTTTGCCTGTATAGAATCATAGAACATCCTGAGTTGGAAGGGACCCACAAGATCATTGTGTCCAGCTCCTGTGTGGTCCACACAGGACCACCCAAAAATCAAACCATGTTTCTGAGAGTGTTGTCCAAACTCTTCTTGAAGTCCAGCAGGCTTGGTGCCATGACCACTTCCATGGGGAACCTGTTCCAGTGCCCAACCACCCTCTCAGTGAAGAACCTTTTCCTAATATCCAACCTGAACCTCCCCTGACGTAGCTTCATGCCATTCCCTCAGGCCCTCTCACTGGTCACCAGAGAGAAGAGATCAGCACCTGCCCCTTCGCTCCCCTCATGAGGAAGCTGTAGACCATCATGAGGTCTCCCCTCAATCTCCTCTTCTCTAGGCTGAACAAACCAAGTGACTTCAGCCTCTCCTCATACATCTTGCCCTCTAGACTCTTCACCATCTTTGTAGCCCTCCTTTGGACACTCTCTAATAGTTTTATGTCCCTCTTATATTTGTGGAGCCCAAAACTGTACATGGTACTCAAGGTGAGGCCTCACCAGCACAGAGCAGAGTGGGACAATCACTTCCCTCACTTGTCAACTTGCAGTTGGTGATTGCCCAGTGCTCTAACTTGTCAAGATCTGTCTGCAAGGCCTCTCTACCCTCAAGGGAGTCAACAGCTCCTCCTAATTTAGCATCATCTGCAAACTTAGTACACATTCAAGTCCTGCATCCAGATTATTTATAAAAACACTGAAGAGAACTGTAGTGAGAAAGGAGCTCAGTGGCAGGGCACTGGGGTTTCTATACAAGCCTTGATGGCCCTGAGCAGCCTCACCTGAAGCCTCCACCCACACACATGGGCCAGGGACTTCATTTAAGCCCAAGCTTGAGCCCACTATCCTTGTAGGGGTGCCTGTCTATATCAGTGCTTTTGGATCATCAACCAGGCTTGTTACCTGGCCTTTGCCTCATACTTGCTGTGTTGCTCTAATCCGATTGCTCTGCATGCTTGTCTCTGGTGCTGTGGTAATGTGTGGTGTTTGTGATTAATGCCTAGCCTGTGTACTTGTTCAACAACCCTGCCACCTAGCTCCTGGCTCACCTTCTGGTAGAAGTTCTGATCTTTCTGCTTGATGATACTCAGCAAGCAAGCCCCATAGAAGAGATGTCTTCCTGGTCATGTTTGTAAGGGAGATAAGCGCATTGCCATGTACTGCTCCTACAGAGTGCTTGGCATGATGGGGTCCCTCTCTTCTGTTGCTGCTGCGGAGGTGTGCTAGAAGGGATGAAGCTACCAGCTGCTTTTCTGGCTAACTGCTGATGGTATTTAACTACAAATATCATTATGATTTAGTTACTACTACTACTAGTCTTTGTGTTCTGTGTTCTCAACCTGTAGGAGACTGTGTAGAACCCATAGGCCCTAACCAGAGTGGTGGTGTGACTTTATGATCCCTTTGTTAAACTTAAAAAGGGTTGTCTCCTTTTGATTCTGCCAACTTTATGTTTCTCAGAGTTGCTCTCCTGACATCCACAGAGGCAGTGAGAAGAGTACCTGATCTCTAAGCTTATGGTTAAGAGTTATCTTTAATTTTTGACAAATATTTATTCATGCAGTCTCTAACTTACACATGCAGGCAAAAGTCTATAACCAGAGGAAATGGAACATAAAGGAAGCATAAAACAAAAGCACAGCTTCTTTATATCCAATTAAAAAGAAATATCCTAATGAAAACTTTCAAGGAAGTGGAGAGTTAGTGGGTGAAATAAGATCAAAAAGATACAACAAAAATCCTTTTTATGTGAAGCACATTGTTCACCAATTAAACAACCTGGGTTGTGTGAGGGAGCACCACAATTGGCAGCAAAAATACTGAGAGGCTCGGCCTGTTGGCCTTACTTAGCATCTTACTTCCTAGGTTATCCTACTGTTTTCTCAGGAATCATTTTCCAAATACAGGGCTACTGAATCTGGCGTCAGTGCACTGGTAGGATCTTGGAAGACAAAAGAGATCAATTAAAGATAGGCTCTGATACTATTTTGTTTTAGTGTGGTTCTTGTGTAAATCTGTACAAATGCCATAAAACTAAATGGAATAATCTAGTCTTAGCTATATTTTGATTTCCACTGTGAGCAGCCCAGAGCAAGACAGTGATTTCAAGACCAGCTGGGTACTGTAAATGTATATTTTTTTACTGGTTTGTGAAACATTAACAGAACTACAACAACTAGAAGCAAAGGTTAGCAGCAAAGCATGACACTGGAAGCTAAACTTTCAGGTCTGATATGCAAATATTAGTCTGGAAGTACTTGCAAGTTCACCAGCTGTGCAACTGAAACAATGTATGGTCACTAACTAGGTAAGTCAAAAATATGTTTCAGCATGGACAAGGGGATAATGGTATGACCATAAGAATAGCTGAACTAAGTTTAAAAAAAAAAAAAAAAATCTGTTAGACTAGACAGACATTTGTTCCATTAGCAGAAATGCAATAATACTTTCTTCAGCATGCCTACCAATCTGCAGCTGAGGGACTTCTGGAGCCAGAGGTTATAACTTCATTTTTATGTTTAAAAAACAAACAAAAAATTACAATGATGTTTTCTTTCATGAAATAATAGCTTTTTAAAATCCAATTTGGCTTCCTAAACCCCCAAATCTAGCATAGTCTATGTTTGTGGGACTCCCTCTTTCCCTCCCCACCCTGCTTTTTTTTGTTATTGTTGGTGGTGTTAGGTTTAAACCTGACTGTTTTGTTTTGATGCCTCTTGGCCTTGTTATGACAAAATGAATAATGACCTTCATGACTTCCCATCCCTCAGGCCAGCTCTTTTCTAACTTGAAGAGGCAGGGTCTATTTCATATCTCCTCACAGAGAACCTTTCTAGTACTTTTATCTCTTTCAGCCTCCTCTTCATCTTCTATTTGTATCTTTCTTTTCATCTCTTTTTAGGATGTAGGGACAAAACTGCATCCTGTATTTAAAATGTGTGCTAATCATAAATTCATATATAGCAACAAGGAACTGATGTAGTCAGAAAATGGTGATTTCTGTGTCTTGTTCTTAGTCCTTCCCTAATAATTGCAAATATTTGATTTGGTATTTTGGATTAGCAACAAGGAACTGATGTAGTCAGAAAATGGTGATTTCTGTGTCTTGTTCTTAGTCCTTCCCTAATAATTGCAAATATTTGATTTGGTATTTTGGATTAGCTAAATTAACAAATTGGCATATTCAAAGATCTAATCACAAAGTCTCCAAGATCATTTTCCTGATGATAGTTAATTTAGGTCATAGGTATGAGGTTGTCTTTTTTTATGGCTGACTGTATTACAAGACACTTTTTTGACACCTAATTAGTTGGAAATTCAGTATGATGAGATTTCTGCAATTCTTTATATTCAATGTTAGGTTTGTTACCTGAAACAGTTTTATGTGGTTTAGTATAACTCTATCATCTCTCTATTCACCTACTTTTCATCTCCTTAATGCATATAATGACTACAGATTATATGGGATTCTGCTGATAAACTTTCTTGAGAAAGCTAACTAATATTTTATCTCTCTGATTTAATGCCTTATAAATCTATACAAGGATCTATGTTCTCATTATGTGAGAACTTTTTTTTTTTTCTGTAATAGCTTTTGGTGACTGACGTTGCCAAAAATCTCTGAAAATTGCCCCTTTATCTACCTACTTCTAATTCAAAGAGTGCCAATAGTTCTGAGGTATGATTTCCCTGTACAAATGCATCCTCAGCCATTATTCAGTTAATAATTTCTGCTTAATTCTGTTCTCTACTGTAGCTTGTACAACTCATGTTTTTGAAATTGGATTTAACAGTTTGAGGTTTCTTGAAACCACCTGAAATTACTTTTAAAAGAAAGTGGCCTTACGCTTGCCAACTCCCACATTCTCTGCTGCAATAAGCAGTTTGGTTGTTTCATAGGTGACTTCCCTTTAGGGAGAGGGGTGGAAAAAAAGCTAATGGCACAGGCAAGGGCAGAGCTATGGCACATTATGGTTGTGTGTGTCTTTGACCTCAAAGTACACTCAAAAACACAGTCTATATGTACTCACAATATTTCGAGGGAAAGGGAAGAAGAGTAGAAATATCTATCCATAAAGTGGAACCTATGGGTGATTAAAAACCTTGTTAAACAATCCTTTGATTACTGGAGACACAGTTTCTATGGTCTGAAATGTGGGTATTTTAAGATCTGTTATTACTGCAATCTAGAAAGGCTTCTTTGTCTTGGTGCTCAACAAACATTTACAAAGAAAAATTCTGTTATACAATATAAATAGATGTAGAGGTGTAGAAATGATTGCTTTCTTTGTTGTTAATGGGTAGCTGAAGCACAAAAAATAAGTAACTTGCCTGAGACTACACTGGCAGTCCACGGGAAAACAAATTTTATTTTCGTAACTTAATCTATCCCTAAATTATGAGTTTAACTTCCCCTTTAGGTATCATATCTCATCATGTTGTGTGAAATGTTATTTGTACTTTAATTATATTTACTTTTTATCTCTTACAGAAACTGGTGTGCTTATGTCCATACCAGACTATTACCTACAGCGGTAGTGGACAACCTGGAAACCCTCTCATCAGCCAGAGCAAAACCTTGCACTTGGCTTATTGGATCCTGTGCTCAGAGGTGTGTAGACTAGGAAGAAAGAGTACTTTAATTGTCACCAGCTGCCTAATGAATACAACCATGACTTCAGAAAATAAAAACAAAGGGGGAAAAAAAAAAAAAAAAAACAACCAACAAACCAAAATAAAACAACAGCAACAAAAACCAGGAGGGAGTAGATTAATGTGTTTCCAGGTCTCATCTTAACATGTTGCTATAGCAAGTATAAAAGCTCATGACTGAAAGTATCCTTGAGCTCTGCAATATGGGCTTGGTACACCCTCACTCTAGCATCCTCTGATCTGTTCAAAGCCTTCAAGCCCTCCTCTCTTCTGAAGTACTACAAGAGAAGGTACAAGGCTTTAAAGCACATGTGGGAAAGAAAATCTTTTCTGTGCAGTTTTCCAGGCTTGTGCATTGTTGGAGCTAAAGGCTTTCCCTGAATGGCATAAATATTTTTGCTATTATCGTTGCTGGGTGCTTATTTGTGGCACAGCTTTGTTGGTCAGGCAGCGAACCTAGAAAAGTAATTGGCCTGGATGCAATGTGTAAATAACAACTCTGCTAAACATATTCAGATTGTTCTTCATGGTTTGAGTGCCTCATAGGATTCTCCAAGCATTAGATTTCAATAGTAAATGAAGTTGGATTTTAGTGCATGAGACTGGTAAATGGCATCCTGAAAAAGCACCAGCAAAACAAAGGTTGTAACATATTTTTACCTTGAAAAACTTCAGAAGCTTCTCACAAGTCATCTTGTTCTGAGAATTGCCCTCTAGGTGGTAGGGCAGAACATGCTTAAAGCTTTGAAGTGAAACCTGGAACAGAATTATCCTTAGGATCTGGGGACTCTGAAATATAATCAGTTGTATCACAAAACTGTGGGATGAGCCCTGTGGTTGCAATGTTGCCAGCTTTTTTTCTAATTCAGTCTGGAAGATTCACAGTAACTGATTATTATTTTTTTTAAAGAAAATTAGCTCCTTGGGCTGTTCCTGTAAATAAGTCTCTGCTGTATAGACTTCTGGGGCTTGTATACATGGGAAGTTATTTTTGGAATAGCTATGCCCGATTAGCTCCTTTTATGGACACTTCAATTTTAAGAGCGCTTTCAGGAATCAGTTATGCTAATGCAGAATAAGGCAGTTTTACCATAAAATAAGAGCATCCATACAGTGAAAGAATCGAGGAAAAAATCCCTTGATTTCAGTTCACCTTAATCTTTGAGTTCTTGCTGCTGAAAAAGCCGTTTCTCAGAGGCAAAGCTGTTTGGGGACACATGCAAAGCTCCTGCCAGCTGCTATAAATTTTAATATATAATATTGCGTTCCTTGTGAAAGATTAACAAGATTAACTACTGTGTAAAACAAGGTGGTATGTTTTTTTAATTCAAAGGGAGGGTATTTTTTGGTCTGATAGTCTTTAAATTTGCCCCCTTTCTGGAATGATTTAGGCAGGGATTGTATGTCCAAAAGAGTTCTGTAGCCATTATATCTTTGTATTTTCTGAGATATGAAGTGTTCTTCATGGTAGTGTTTAGCAACTAGCAGAACTGTTTGATATTCTTTTTACTCAAACTTTATATTTAAAATAGGCAAGTAGACTTGCTGTAGTTCATTTCTTCTGTATGCCCTGTTGCAGCATGCTCATTCTAAACTGACTTCTCTGAACCTCAGAAAGCTGAGAGACGTGATGGGGTAGCCAGGACATACAGAATGTGATGGAACACAGAAACAAAATTGCTGCTGACTCTGCAATTACCTACTTTAACAGTAAGAACTGAGGCATCACACTTGCATAGCTATACCCTCCTTTCATCAACTTACGGAGTGGAATTTTTCATATTTTATCAGATTAATGTGTCTATAAACTTGTTAAAAATAATCAGAATGGAAGGCTTCCAATATATACCTAATATGATCTGTCATGGCATAAATTCATCATAAGTGCTTTTTGTCACTGATTTCAAAGGAAACAGGATTTTACTATTTTATTTTTGACTCATTCTGTCCAGCTTAGTAGATATCAATTATAATAACATAACAGTTAGCACTATTTGACTCCTGGATAAGATATTCAGGGGAGAAACCTGACAGCCCTAAGTAGACATCAGTTTCCTTTAAAATCTATGCAGCTGATCTGAAGGGTGTGAAACTAACACTCTGATTGCTATTGAAACACCAAATCCTAGTTAGGCTTCACTTTCAGTTTCCATCGGTTAATGAAAGGATACATAAGCAAATATAATGGAGATATACATGTATCCTACAACTCCTGCTTGGTCACCTAAAACAGGTTTTAAATGTTTTTTTGTTGTTGTTGTTGTTTTGGTTTTTTTTTTTTTTTGCAGGACCCATACAACAACACACCAGGCCTACAGAATCAAACATAAAATAGTAACGTCGCTGGAGTGGAAGTGCTGTCCTGGGTACAGTGGGCAAAACTGCCAACCCAAAGGTGGGTGAGAGTTGTACTAATTTCCAGAGCAGCTTAAGCAAAATGTTTTTTCATTTCTTCCACTCTAAAACTCATAAAATCTTCAGTCTGATTCCATTTTGCTAAAATATGGAGTTTGCATTCAGTGCTTCTCTGCTCTCAACCTTTCAATTATTGAGTATTGTGGTGCTAGGATATTAAACCCAGGTCCTCTACTGAATACTTGCTATAAAATTCATCTGCAGAACTGTGACCCTTTTGGCTTTCAGTTTCAGTCTCTACGAATATGTTTCACACATATGATAAAAAAGTGCCAACTTTGTTTCCCTCTGAATTCAGTAGGAATTTTGTTGTTCAGTTCAACAGTGACTGAATTTTACTCAGTATTACATGATCCAGGTATAACTGTGCCTTTTTTTGACAGAATAGAACATTTTACCTCTGCCCTGGTGATCAAACATATGGCAATGTACTGTAGTTTAACATCTGTGTAATAGCTGTTTCTTTGCTCCTGGCCTTAAACAATCTGCCCTTGAAAAATAAGATATGGCATCAGCATACATATTTTAAATGAATGAATATTACAAGAAAGGCCATTAGATGTGGTAGGGAATTCAATCAGCAGTGGTAAAGTAGGGGCTGTGATTAAAAATTAATGTAGAGGAATGAAGAGAAATCACTGTTATTCACATCCAGGAGGGAAATTTCAATGCTGAAGAGCCAGAATCTCAGCAGGCACAGAATTCTCTTCTGTGCAGCTGAGCGTGGAGTCAGATATTAACAGGGGACACAGTCAGTCAGCAAGGCTGTCCAATGAACATGGATCAGATATTTTAAAGATTTGCTTTTAAAAACCTCAAACATTATCAAAAATAGATTTTAAAAATGCTTATAAAGAGTGCAGAATACAGCTGATAAAATTGAGAAGACATCAAAACAACAAGGAAGCACTGACCAGGAAAAAAAGCTATTCACTCAAATTGTAGTGGCATCTGTAAAAATAAGAATAAAGGAATGTATTGTCAAGTGTTACAGGAATGGGTTTGAAATTTCATCTCCCAGGTTCTATTCTCAAGCCTCTTCTGACTTGCTGAATAACTTGGGGAAGCCACTTATAATCTGCATACCCAAGTTTACCCATATAGAAAATTGAGATGACACTTATCTCACAGGGGCACTGAGATATTTAATTAATTAATGCTTGTAGAAGTGCTTAAAGAGACTGGGATGAAAGTTATGTCAGAAATGCTTCTCTTCCCTGCTTCTGGAATGCTCCCTCCCATGAGGAACAGACCACCAGCACAAGCCCTGCCTGTATTATTCAATTCCCATGAAGGGACAACAGCTAATGAACTTGAACAATTGGGAGTCCAAGAGCCTTGTCTTCAGGCACTCTGTCTTTACAGTGGCAGGGAGAGAGATGTTGTAAGCTCCGACAGTGGCTCTCCAGAGTCCCTGAGACCTCCACTTGGCCTCTCTGCACTTGATCTGCTTAACAACAGAACCATTTGTTGAAGGATTTCTGTGCTAAGGGAATCAGGGTGTTCTGAAGATTTGTTTTAGATCCTGGGAAGGCACCATTAGCGTGATGTGGGTTGGTTGTAGCAAACTCTAATTCAAAACTCCTCCTGCTTTAGCTTTTCTCTCAAAGCAAGTTAGATCATGTGTAATGATTTCAGTTCGACAGTCTAAGCGGAAGAAAAACTTGTTACCATCTGATAGCTATTTCTAGACATTTGTAAGCCATACTTGGTAGCCTCATTGTAACTGATTGGCTACAGATACTTCTGTAGATAACACAGTGGTGAGTGACTCAGAAGAGCCTCTGAAAAGAGACCGGTGTTCGTGTCAATATTTTCAACTCTACCTCCCATGTGGCAACACATTACTAAATTGGGTAAGACATGTATCCTAGTCCAGCATAGACAACACAACTTCACAAGAAAGGGTCTTTTTAATAAAGAAAAAACGTGGACATGATTTCTTTATTATAAGTTTCATGAAACAGCAGAATATGGACAATTCAACAAACAAAAATCAGTATTTTAATTCAGGAATATCAAATGTTTAGCTGTGAGCAAAACTGCCAAAATGAAAGGGCTTGTCAGTTCTGAGTTACACAGATTGTGACACTGTTGTTACTAAGCATAGCTTTATTTCAACTTTTTATCCTTAAGCTGGAGAAACTTTTTATCCTTAATTTGGAGAAAACAATGTGTGTGTATTAACATTTTGGGGTGGGAGGGAAATCCCAGTTCATTCTTGCACATATGGTTCATGGACACTACATTATGTTAGAAGTGTCACAAATAATTTCAAGAACTGGAAGATATGTCTTCAAATATAGGTCACTCTGCATTCAAATTCAGCTTTGCTTTGGAGTGAGGTAACTTAATGTATGGTAATTCATTTCCATCTACCCTGGCTGTGGCTTAGAGCAGAGGGCTTGTTCCTGAAATTGCTGACAATACTGTAGCCATTGTTAGCACTGAATTCTCTTGCCTGGTAGCGATGTCATTTCTCCAGCAGATGGCTGTAAAATGTTCTGCACAGGAGTGAGTGCTGTCCTCAGCATGGGGTGATCTGCAGACACAAAAGGTAGCAATTCACCTTTAAACACAGGAGTGCCCTGAGAGGGAGCGGGAGAAAAGTACCTAACTCCCTACAAGGATTCCCCTTGAGACCCTCCTGCTTCATCAAAAATATATTGAAGGAAAAAGATCCAATTTTCATACTTTAAGCATTCTCTGAAATCATTTTGCACATCATTTTGTCCCATGTTTTTAAAAATTATACATCTACACCAACATATTCAACGATAGGAGCCAAGTGTTAGATTCCTATGTGTGTTACCTGCTATTTGGAAGTGCTAAGCACCCTGAAGCTCCTGGAGCTTCTTATTGTAAATTACATCTATAGGGTGGATCTGGATGTCTAATTTTGATTTTATATTTTCTCTTTTAGCTTAAACTGAGCATAGCATATCCCATTTCAAGTAATTTGATGGCTATTTCTAACCTAATGTGTAGCTTGGTGTTTCAGTCTGGTGCTCCTGTCCTATCTGCTGCTGTTTGGCATCTAGGATGGGGATCTCAGCTGTGGGACCAATCAGTACATAAAACAAAATCACTGTATGATCTGTCAGAGTGGTTCCTTTGAAAAAGGGCTGAGCCACACGAGGAGAATGATGCAGGAGACACTGTATTGCCAGTGACTGTTCTGAATTTGTTTCACACATGAAAATCCTGAATTTCTAGGGCTGCCTGAGAAATACCTTTCCTATACAGTGATGAAATTCCATAACTGTGCAATATAGGATATTCTCTCTGCTTTTTTTGTTGTTGTTGTTGGTTGGTTTTGTATGTATGTGTGCTGTGTGGTGTGTGTGAATTGCTGGCTACAGTCCTTGCTTGCTGTTAGAAGCAGTATAATGCATTAGTGGTTTGTTCCATTATTGGTTTATTCCAACAGGGTGATATCTATGTCCTGGGTGTTACCGGGATTAAGTTATCTGAACAGTTCAAAGTATTAGTAAAACAAGCATGCAGCAATAAATATATATCCTTGAAACTCTAAAAGTAAGTAAAACTGACTGTGAGGGTTTGGGTATTCTGCAATGTGAAACTGTGAATGAGGCACTTGATTTAATAGGGAGGATGAAAGGTAAGATGGATAGTATAAAAAATCTGGTGTCTGTAGCAGTAACAGTGGTGGTGAATACATTTAGAGCAACAGAAGGATCAGTAAATGAAAGAATAAAAGGACATCGATCAGCTGGTCTCTATCACGGGCAAGTAACCGACTCCCTTGTCATAGATTATATCATCACATCAGCAGCTGATAAATGCTGTGTAATGAATTGGGCCGAATGCAAGTATTTAACTCCTGTCAATAACCATGCCACAGAAAAATAACAGAAGCTATTGAAATTATTACTGAGAATTTTGTATTATTTATCAGACAATTTCAGTAGATTTTATAAAAATTTCAGTCCATATAATAATTTCCTTTGAGTCCCTGTTCTAATTGTTTCTTCCCCCATTAATTTGCAGCCTCAAACACTTTATGCTTAAGTGTAATCTATTGATCCTCATATACACCTCAAAAAGGCTGATGGAACATAGAGAATTTCTTGATTCAGCATTTTGTTCTGTTTCCTTGGAAACTTACATTATGGTCAGACTTGGTTTTAATATTTGAACTGGGGAATAATGTTGCCATACCCAACTTCTTCTTGTACTGTACTAAAAGGCTGGAAATCACATCAGCTAAAGTGGCATTCATTAGATGTGCTCCAACTGGAACAACAACCTCTACAAAATGCTTCATGAACTGAACAAGCATATAAAAGTTGGTCTGAATTTACACTAACAAGTTTACAACCTACTTTGTACATATTTCATTTTTTTCCACTGTAATGAAATCAAAGTGACACTTAAGTTTAATGGCTAAAGAATTAAGTCATGAAGGTGGACATCTCATTTCAGTTCGCAGAACCATCAGTAGTTCCCTATGTTTTGTGGGTGAAGGTCCACTTTTTTGGACCTCCATTTCCCCAACCATAGTACTGAAATAATAATGTTAGTCCAGATTTTACAAAATGCCTTTGGATCTTTGGGTGGAGATGGAAAATAAGCACAGAAAAAACTCATCTGCCATGACTATGAGAGAAAATATTTACAAACTCACTACATTCCTGAGTTTCATTATTAATGTATGTACCAGCTGCAAATTTCAGATTATATTTGTTGGAATCTGGAATTTGGTTACATTTTATAGTGGTTTTCATTTTTTAGGTGCTGCAACCATCACATATAGTGAGAGGCTCTTTATGGTTTGAAGATTTGTTTAATCTGCCAAAATAAAAAAATTAATTTCAACAAACTTGATTTATCTTGTAGCTGGAAAAAAATACTAAATTTTATAGCTGACAGTCTTTGTATTGTCTTTGTATTGCTGTTTTATATTGATCTAAAATCTTTCTCTAGAATTTTTAGCCTTGTCCTAGAATGAACAGAACTTGGAAATATACAAGTTTTGACCTTATAATATTAACACCAACCCTCACCAACCTCAGGAAGTCATTCATAAAGCTATTCACTGTGTTCATCAATATGTGGTTCTGCACTCTGATATGCATAGATGAAGCAGACGACGAATCTGCAATGATTTTTTTTTTTTGGTTAAGTTGGTATAAGACAGAGAGAGAAAGCAATTGATTCTGAATCCTCATTTAGTCATGTTCAGTGTTTCACTTGCATCCTTTCCTTTTTGCCCATCTTTTAGCTCAAGAACAACAATCACTTCTACACAGCAACCAGGCTGAAAGCAGCAGAACTGTCAGTGAGAGGACACCAGGAGTTCTGCAGGACCCCAGTGGGCCAGGTCAGCTCTTATAACTAATTTCATCCCTAGGCCAGTCACAGTTTGCTGGTAAAGTTAGGGACAAGAAACTGAATTTAAAGGTACCAGTAGCTTAACACTTTTGGTTTAACCCGGCAGGCAGCTAAGCACTACACAGCCATTCGCTCACTCTCCACATGTGCATGGTGGGATGGGAAAGAAAATCAGAAAAAAATGGTTAAAACTCATAGGTTGAGATAAGGACAGTCTAATAGGACAGAAAAGGAAGATCTAATAATAATAGTAGTAATAATAATAATAATAGAATATGCAAAGCAAGTGATGTGCAATGCAATTGCTCATCGCCCACTGACAGATGGCCGCCAGACCCTGAGCAGCAGCAGCAGCAGCATCCCTGCCCTGACCAACTCCCCCCATATGTATTCAGCATGACATCATATGGTATGGAATATCCCTTTGACCAGTTTGGGTCAGCTGTCCTGGTTCCTCCCAGCTCGTTCCTCCCAGCTTCTTGTGCATTCCTTGCTGGCATGGCAGCATGAGAACCTGAAAAGTCCTTGACTTAGTGTAAGCACTGCTCAGCAACAACTAAAACATCTGTGTTATCAGCATTATTCTCATCCTACACCCTAATTAACCACAAAATCAAATATTATGTGTTCACTCTAAAGAAACACAAAAATACATTTGTGATTTACAGGTACAGTTCAAGCTACTGACAGATTATACTATATTCTAATCTGTACCACCTGAAGGTTTACTTTCCTCTGAGGGTATAGAGATACAAAATTATTTAGAAAGTCTGTGTAATTAGAGAAATGCTAACAATGAGCATATCTTGTTTAAGTAACAACAAAAGAAATATGTGAAGTATGCCTGAGTAAGGAAATTGTCTGAAAAATGTATTCTTTGCTTGTGATATACTCCAGAGCAGTAAGTGAGACTGTCAGGTAAATTTTTGGTGGCAAATTATATGCAAGTTATTTGGCAGTGTGATCTAAATACTGTTAAACAGACTTGTAGTTTACATGGTGAGGAGCCAGAAGATGGGCAAGGTGTGAAAGACAGTGTGAAGGAGGCATGTTCCTTCTTACTACCCACCTTTTCTTTTGAATCTGTTGATGTTTTGATGATGGAAGTCTACACAGTCTTATTGTATAACCATCAGCTGTTACACAGTATACTGTTATCGTTATCATGTGTTTGGCTTATATCCTAAAACATTTCAAGGAATAATAAGACAAGTTATGCTCTCAGGCTTAGGTGCTCCAATTGCCAGTATAGTGTTCTAGTGCTGGGATATTCATGCATGCTGGTTGAACTGGATATCAGAATCCAGACTGCCACATGGCTTTAAGGAGGCAGTACATGTGTGTGCTTATGACCATATATGTTCTTTACTTCAAATAATAATAGACAAAGAAAAAAAATAACAAAGCATAGGTAGGCAGGAGAAGGAAAGACTGAATGTGGCATGGAGATATGAAAAGGTAGTTTCCAATGGGAGTTAGAAGGGAGAATGTTCTCACCCTTTGGGGATACTGTGTTAACAACCAAGTTTCCTAGTGCTGGAAAGGGGGATGTTGTCTAGTAAGGCAGACAGGACCTATACAAAAAAGTGAGCCTGATCAATAGTGTTAAATAGAGCCACTTCTCTTAGTAGCAATTCTGGTCTGAAAACATAACTCTAAAACTGAAATCTCAGAGCTCCGTGTTAATTGCTTTTCAGTGATTTTTAAATCAAATGGGATCAGTTTAGAATTAAAGAGATACCTGTTCTGGTTGCCAACCCTGCAAACACAACCTGGAGCCAGGAGGCTCAGGGGACACCTTATTGTGCTCTACAACTACCTGAAAGGAAGTTGTGGTGAGCTGGGGGTCGGCCTCTTCTCACAGATAACTAGCAAAAGGACTAGAGGGAATGGCCTCAAGTTGTGCCAGGGGAGGTTCAGGTTGGAAATTAGGAGAATTTTATTCTCAGAAAGAGTGGTTAGGCATTGGAACGGGTTGCCCAGGGAGGTGGTCGAGTCACCATCCCTGGGGGTGTTTAAGGAAAGGTTGGATGTGGTACGTAGGGACATGGTTTAGTGGGTAATATTGGTGGTAGGGGGGTGGTTGAACTAGATGATCTTGGAGGTCTTTTCCAACCTTTGACTCTATGGCTGCCCTGGTCTGTTGCTCCATCAGCCACTGTCAGAACTCTACAAGCCAGCTTCTGTTTCCAGCTGCCACAATGCAGCCATGCCATTTATAAGCCACAATTCCAGGTTCAATTATGAAGCTTGTCTACCCCCTTTAGTAGGACTGACAGAAATAAACTGAAGAAAGTGTTGCACCCTGCAGGTTAATTATCATTTAGTTACCAGTTTTGATGACTAAAAGTGAGCCAGTACTGAACTCAACTCACTTTATGATGGTGACAATTCAACCAGGAGCAGAATTATCCAGACCTGTCTGTCCTTGTCAGAGAGTAGTATTATGACAAAGAGTAATCAATGAAGTTCCACTAATGGCTTGTCTCCACAATGATGCTGAGGAAAGCCGAGGAGAATTGCCAGACTGTAAACGACTTAGTTGAGATATAATCACAGCTTTGTGTCTGTGTAAGTAGACATCAAGGGGAAAGTAAACAGCTGGAGAAGCTAACATCCTAACCTAAAACAGGCTTATTCATCAGGCTATACCTATTAAGAGTTTTACAATCAACATGTCTCTACAGGAAAGCATTCTCGTGGGTGTTGACTTGGTGCATTTAGTCAATTCTCTGACTTTTCCCAAATGCTATTGAGTTAGATATGATACATTTATTTTTCACATACTAGAATTTTGAAGAATCAAATTCTAGTCAGAAGAATATGCCCTTTTGTAAACTTGCTTTTTCTTGTTGTAGTCTTTAGGACTCTGTGCCTACAGCTTTACACTATTTACAGTATTTTACACTAAGTCTGCGCCTACATGATTTCTGATTTTAACAGTTTACTGCCATGAGAAAAGACACTGATCCCATAATGAAAAGTGACTTAAGATCAATAGCACTACTGTAAATTTACACTAACAAATATTCATATGTATTGCTTAAGAATCTCTTGCATAGCAATTTATTAAGTCGTGGTATGGTTTGGATCATGTAGTGTAGTAGACTATGTGTATAAGGTAGGCCATTTAAACTCAGTTGTTGAAGGACCTGAAGAGATTTTATAGCTTTGCTTACAGGAATCAGAACATCTAATTTTCTCAACATTTTCTGAAAATCCCAGACTAAGTCTCATTCCTGTCAGCTGTAAAACTCAGATGGATAGCTGATGTCACAAGGAGTCTGTTTGCAAAATCAATGCCTTCTTTACCACTACCTATCTTAAAGGCATCCAGATAGGCCTTTTTGCACCTGAAAAGACTACAAATGTCAGGAATAATTTGGGCAGGTTTTAAAATAAACTTGACTGCACAGGTTGGACATCTTTTCTTAATGACAGAGCAATTATTCTGAAGTCATTTATCTATTAGCTGTTTTTCTGATAGTTTTTTTTCCCTTGCTGCTCTGTTGAACAAGTCTTTATTTTGACACCAACACTGAAAAGATGTGTTCCATCAGACACAAGCATTGCAAATTCATGAAGTTATGTTATAAATGGTTAGTAAAAATCAACGCTTTTGTGATTGTGTTAAAGGAGATACACTAAATGAGAGTTAACTGAATACCCTTAGGGTGCTAGGTGGAGAATGGCATTATGATGATTAAAATATGCTAACCATTCAAAGTACTCTTCTAGAATTATAAATACTTTATAATGGATACAGATGCTTCAGTAATTAGTTACTGCTGTGCTGCTGAATGTTACTAATACATGATACATGACAAAAATCAAGATGATTCACTCCAGGCTAATAATTCAGAAACTTTTCACTGCGCTCTCAGCTAATGTCTCTCAAGTCAATTACATTTTCTTCTTTTTCCCCCACAATCTTGTAACACTACTTGTTTTTTTCCTCATTTTGTTTTCTGACCAAGCACTTACACAAAAGATGAATGAGAAGATTAGCAGCCAGGAGTTGAAACTGGCTTTTCTACAGAAGAATGTTGACAACATTACTGCTGCCATGAATGATGTAAGCAAGATGCTTTCTTCTCTGGAAGGCAAAATCAATGAAGATAAGGGCAGAGACTTCCAGTCTTTTCTAAAAGGTAAGAAAAATAAATTAATGTAATTACTCACCCAGTTAAAGGTGCTAGGAAAAAAATGCTAGAAACATTTATAGGCTGTCCTATTCTATCGTTCAGTATTTGGAGGGAGAACTCTCTTTTTACTTCATTTCATAACAGAGGGATTTTTTTATTTAAACGTTTTTTACGGTGGCTTTTATAGTGACAAAAAGAACTTAAGTTCTTATGTACTATATCATCTACATGGTAACTTATGCTACTATTAAGGCATTTTCATTTACTTAGATCTTCTACAAATATTCTTATCTCTGTTTTTTGTTTACCTGACAGCTGCTAAAAGAGGTAGTATTTGCTTTTAGACTAAGTTCAAGTAATATTATTTAACACATAATTCACATATGCAGGGGAAACATATAAGGAATTCTGTAGTTGTATTTATAACACACCAAACATCCTCCTGAATAATTTTCCTCTGTGATAACATTAGGCTAACTTTGATAAACATCTGTGCTCATGAGTTAAAAATCAAGTAAGAAATTATCCTTCGTCTGTGGGGTAAATGATAGACATGGACAGGGATCAGAAGGTTGGGCAGATTTTTATCAGCAGAATTATGCATCTACTCTTTGTGAATCCCACAGCAAGATCTGTCTGTTACCCAGCTACAAATGGTGCTTAAGAAACAGACTAGGACTGAAGCTTTAATTTCCTTGATATGCAATATTTTTCTAATTTTTCAGGATTTTTTGCCCAAACTGGTTGCATTATATTTCAGAATCCAGAGGACTTTCTATTGGTTAAAAAATAACATGAGGGAACTGGAACTTTTTACATAGAGATAAAGCTAAATGAAACAATAAGTGCTTTTGTACCTCCCTCAAAATTATCCAGTGATGTCCCATTTCATGTATTTTCAGTCCTCCTCTGTCCCCTGAGTTGCTCATGCCAAATGCTAGATGGCTCTCTTGTACCCTGGATCACGTTTATCCCATCTTTCACTCTGCGACCTGCTTTCACCTCTCCAAATATTGCTAGATAGCATTCTTGACCCTTGGGCATACATTTAATTTGTCTTTGAATATTTCCCATTTCCCTTCTTCTTTCTCTTCTTTTTTACATTCCAGTCATTCTAGCTGTCATTTTGATGCTATTCCAAGAGGTCACTTGCTGCATCCTGTGCTCCTGCTTCTCCATTCTCCATCTATATTTAAGGGTCCAAGTCCAAATTAAAATGCACAGTACAAAAAACATTATTTCCTACTCGTCTGCAACTTTGTTTCAAGTCTTTATTGTTTTTATCTACCATGCTCTATGTTATACCTGCTTCAATGAAATCCCCAATAGCTGGCCTTTTTTTGATTTATATTCTCAATCTACCTCCTAATCAAGTAGCTCTAATGAAAATGCTGCCAGCAACTAATTTCCTTAACTCTCATTATAGGCACTTTAATACAGGTTATTCTTGGCTTGTACATAGGTAAACAGCAGGGATGAGTGGAACAGGGGAGAAAGAACAAGGTTCATGTTTCTGTTGGCTCATATATGTAATGTCAAAGGGCAACTGCAGTTTCTGCCCAGGGAGTATCACTCTGTCATACTCCAAGTGGGCAAAGACCTAAAGTAACAGAAGCTGTCAAGAGTTTCCATGCTGTCCACTAGGTCAGTACAGATGCAGAGCATAGAAACATCAGAGTTGCTAAAAATTACTGTTAGAAGCTCACCTGAAGCAAAACACTTCACAACTTTCCCCACTACCACTGCCTGCTGGAGCAATGTGCTTTCAAAGCATAGCTAAGACTGTAGTTGCTTCATGTTATTAAATTTCTTCCTTCTTCCCCTACCTTTCCATTTTCTTCCCATGATGCCCACCTCCTTTCTCATATCCATTATTCACCTTCTTTTTTTAATCACAGAAATTCTAATGGCTGCCCAGCTTTGTATCAAGGTTTGTTAGGAGTGAGGTCTGTTTCTGTGAACAAACAATTCAATACAGTTTACAAAGCCTTTATTTCTTGTTTTCATCTGTAAATAGACTTTGGTCCCTCAAATCTGTCATCTGTTGATACAAGGCAACACTCACTGTAGTAACTGATATGCTCCTCTAATTTCATTAATGAAATCTTCTGTGCATTTAATAAAAAAACCTGTTTTCAGTACTCAGGAGACTGTTTCTACTTTTTACTTATTAAGAGAAAAGAATTTGGTGTTCTGCCTTTGATTTAATAAACTCTGCTTATTTTTTGTTATTCTTTCTTCCTCCTTTCACCCACATCGGGCCTTTTATATACTCCTTTCCTTTTCGTTATTAAAATGCACACTCCTTTAAAAATGAACTCAACAACGGAGAGTTAATCACTTCCAAGCCAGAAATGTCATTTACAGCTGGATATATAACCTCAGCTCAGTCTCCTGTGTACATATATTTATTTTGCACACTATTCTTCAAATAGTAATTGAAACTGCAAAGGGAGTATATGTTGACACAGGGTAATTACACACTGTGGATTTCAGCCAGGGAGTTAAAAATTAAAATTTTTAATCTCATAAAAAGTGCAAGAGATCTTTAATGATCACAGGTAGTTTGGACCTTTCCATTTCAAAATGAGTAACAGAAAGATTGAGTTGCATCCACAAATGTACTCGTATTCTTAGCTCAAGGTTGAGATTGTCACCTACAGAAGGAGTTTGGTTCAGGTCTTTCTATGGAGAAGTATGCTCCTGCAGCCTCAGGGAGCAAGAACTTCAGAACAGTACTTGCTTACCAGGTACCTAGTTGTCCTAGCCAGTAGACAAGGGAGAGAAAGCCAAAGTTGTCTGTTTTGTCAGGTTCCATCCTTTTGATAATAACAGGAACACCTGAAAACCAGAGCTGAGCTCCACACAACACCCATGATCCAACTAAATAGAGTAGGAATGGGAGGGTGTGAGGCTGGCAGTTTCTTGACTGTCACAGAAACAAAAGGCCAGTGTGGATCCTGTGGAAGACCTCTTACAGCTGGATGGTTTCTCATCCAGTTATGCTGCTGACATGAAGAAATTTAATTCCTCATAGAAGGCATAGAGTAACCTTGTTTCTTTCCACAGCCATTAAACTTTTCTTCACAGCCCCTTGTGACTCTAAAAACCACAAAACCTCATCTAGCATCTCAAAGTATGCTAAACAAATCATCAGTGACAATGTTTTCCTCTACATGTCAGTTATCTTACTCTTCATTCATATCTTGGATCCTCCCCTCATCTGCCAGTACATCCTCATTCTTGAGTATCTTACTGTTTTTCCTTCGCTGAAGTTCACTGACAAAACTCTGTGTGAGTACACATTCAAGTGTATATATCTGCCTAGTCATTTACTTGTTTGGGTACTAAAAAGTGAAAAAATAGAGGCAATATCAAAGCTATCACTTTGTTGTTTTCCACGTTTTTTGTAAAAGATGCTGTAACATCTGTGACCACAGTTGACAGTAACTGAATGTGTTTCTTGGGAAACTGCATTTTGTATTTCTTAAGTGGCTTTTTTCTACGCTATCAAACTTATTGCACCTGCCTATTATATCCTGCCTTGAAAAAAGCACTTGAACAAATGCCACATTTCTCCCCGAAGCATCAGAAGTGTTTACTGTCCATTTTACCCGGCCTAATGAAGACTGAGACTCATAGTCCATAAAAAGCAACTATTACCATTTACATTAACCTGTTTCCAGCTGGAAGCACACACACAATTCAAATGGATTTCCTGAATAGAAAAAGTACTATGTTTCTAACTTGCTGAACAAACCCATTTTTATTTGGAGTTTCTTTTGCACCCCTGGAGCCCAGAGTTGCATTGGCGTTTATTGTCATTAGGTTTCATGGGTCTGATTTCCTGCCACTTATATTGCTCTTGCTGAGAATGTGTTTTCAAATAAGGTTTCAGAGCTTGCCTAGCTGTTTTAGAGATGAAGCAATAAATTCCAGGCTATAGAAGTAATTGAGAGGAAAATAGAGGAAGACAAAAGAAGAGTTTCTGCCTTTATCAGTAATGTTTTAATCAGAGAACTGATGGTCATCAAAGTTTTGTAGAGGTTAAAGGGTATAACCATTATATGGCAGGCTGGCTGCAAGGGTCCGTAGGGTTTGTGCAAAGAATGCCTGCCTCAGTGCTTTAACTGGACATAGGGGCTACCTTTGGAGGGAAAAAAAAAAAATCCTTCTAACTTCATAATGGAGCAGAATTATTGCTCTAATTCAATTTTTTTTTTTTTATTCAGCAGTCTTGATGGACAGTATTTTATGACTGCTTTTACCCACATAAGTCTATACAGGAGTCATATTTTGATGTTTTTCACAGAAGCAGAATTCCCAAACATGCACCTTTGCCCAGTGCTTTTCAGGATCAGTATCCTAGGAGCTACAGTAGTTATAGTATACAAGATTAACTAAAGATATGTACCTTAAAATGTCTGCCATTTGCAGCAGTTATCATATCCTAGTTTTAGATACTCAGTAAGGCTATTCTTTTTATTTTCTTCTTTCTCACTATAGTGTGTGGTATGTTCACTTACCATACATGATACAGTAGTAAGGTAATAGTAATCTCTGCTTTCAGTTCTTCTTGACCATAATGTTGATAAAGCAGTTGTTTTTTTTTTTTTTCCTTACTTTCCAAATGGAAAAAAGACACATTATTTTCTTCTGAGCAAGCCACAAAAACACACAAATCTCCTAATTTCAGTGCTCAGAGACAGCTTAGCTAGGTGATCAAAGTTGATACCATACATGCAGGGGCTGAGTTTGCCCTTTCAAAATCATAGCAAAATTTCTTCCAATTTCACTAGAAGCAGGGATGAGACCTCATACAAGTAGCCATCCTCTATGTTCCTCAGCTCTAAATTTTGCTCTGTGGGTGGGTAATCAAAGTGNGGGGGCGGGCGGGCAGAGAAAGACTGCTGACACTGTTGAAGTCATTGTTTCCATGTTTATCCTTTTTCCCAAAGGTCTCAAATCTAGGACTATTAATATGTTACTCAAAGACATTGTCAGAGAACAGTTAGAAGTATTTCAAAGAGAAATGCAAGAAAGCATGGCTCAAATTTTCAAGACTGTATCTAGTTTATCAGATGATCTTGAAAATACAAAAGAATTAGTCAAACGTCTGAATGAAACCCAACAAAAATTTGCTCAAGAGAAAGACAGTGGGCCAACAAAGCTTGACATTCTGGAGCTAAAGAGTCATATGGTGCAGATGAAAGAGGAAATGTCCCTGATTTGTGACAAGCCTATGAAAGCTTTACAGAAAAAGCAGAAATCCTTGGAAGACAACTTGGAGCATCAACGGTCAAGAAGTGTCATTTATTATGAATCTTTAAATAGGACCCTTAGTGAAATGAAAGATGCTCATGAGCAACTGCTGTCAGCTGAACAGTCTTCAAACCAAAACATCCCTTCAACAGATAAAGTCATAGAGTACAATGTCACAGAGTACATGTTCACACTGCATGAGAAAGTAAAGAAACAGGGCCTGATGGTCCTGCAGATCTATGATGACTTAAGAGTCCAGGACAACAAAATCAGCAATCTCAGTGTTGCACTGGATATTCAGAGAGATTCTGTTTTGAGAGTCTGTGATGGCATGTTGTCAGAGAGCAGAAAGGATTTCCAAATGCAGCTGGCAGCAACCCAAGAGAATGTGGCTATCCTAAACAGAAGTCTCTCTGACCTCATCCTTCCATTGGACAGTAAGATGGATAAAATGAATGAGCAAATTAATGATTTGTGCTATGATATGGAGATCCTGCAACCCTTGATTGAACAAGGTGCACCTTTTAGTCTGACTTCAGAGTATGAACAACAAATCCAAACTGAAGCAGTCAATGAGAAGCTTGAAAACCTCACGACTGCCATTAACAGAATGAGTTCTACCATTAAGGAACTTTCAAAAGCTCAGGAAGGACTTAAAAATGAATCTCAGGCTTATCAGGAACTCTTTGAGAGTCGTATTAATGAATGCTCTATGGAAATGGAGGATGGATTAAACAAGACCATGATAGTAATAAACAGTGCTATTGATTCTATTCAGGATAACTATGTACTGAAACATACACTATATGCTCTGAAAAATGAGACTGAGGTCTGCTGTGGCAAAACTGAGAAGCTGTACAGCCTCCTCGCTTTCATTTCACAGTTCCAACAGTTGAATGAATCCCTCTGGACGTTGCTTATTGGCAAGAAGCATGAATTTATTTCACAGCCAGTTACATCCATTTCTGATCTTCCGTATGTGGAGTCTGACAAAAGTATCCTCCACAATTTCAGAAAAATTTACTATATTATAAATGAAACTTCATCAAAAGTGGACAATCAACAAGAAGATATCACCCGCCTGGAAGAAAAACTATTTGACTCTGTGGAGGAATCAAGGGACCATGAGGTTCGCCTCCTGGGCGTTGAGTCAAAAATTTCTAAGTTTTTGGCAAACAACTGTGTCTCACTGAAGAAAAACAAGGCTGCTTCAACAGAGAAAGAACAAATGATCTCACTTCAGCTCCAGACGCTGAGTTCCAGGATCAAGGCCCTGGAAGCCAAGTCGATTCGCTTCTCAAACAGCATTCCACTTCTGAACAAGACAGCTCATGAAGCCTGGAGGCTGTGTCAGGATACCAGCAGCAGCATCCAAAAAGTGAATGCAAGTATACCTGTGCTAATTAAAGTTGCCCAGCCAGATATCCCCCTACTGCAAAGAGGCCTCAAAGAGCTCATTGAATCTGTGCTTGAAATAAAAGCAGGGACTATCCTGACAAATTTAACCCAGCATGTTGACCTATCAGTGGCAAGTGCAATGAACAACATCACCAAACTTCAGAAGCAAGTGAAACCAACTATGAAGAAACCAGCTCCAGTGAAAAAAGGGACAACGAATGTCACCATAAGCCTGGCAAGCCGAAGTCAGAGAAACACAGATAATACTATAGATTCAGGTAATGCGTTTTAGTCTATGAAAAATTAGGCTCTTTTGTAATGAAGACTTATGTAATCAGTGTTACAAGCTGAGTCAGAAAGTAGTCTTAACAGGTGGCATAAGAACTTAACTGAAGGTAATAAAAAGCTCAAAGAACGCTATAAAGAGTGTTTCAGAGGAACTTGAGGTTACTGTTGCAAGAAGGTTTATTTTTCTTGTGAGGAGACTTTGCATTAAGGCATCCCAGAAGCTCCATGTAATTTTCCTTAATAAATTCACATCTGATCAGTTTAAGATATATGTGTATGCACACACTCAGCCAAGGCTCTGATCTTTCAAACATAACTGACAATTTAGACAAAATTTAAACTACAAGAATTTTGTGCCTGCATCTTAATTAGCAATTTCAGTAAAAACGTGCAGCTTGGGATAGATATGTGGAGTTGCATCAGTGCTTTGCAGCATCAATGGGGATGAAAGGTATTAAAAACCTGAAGCAAGTGAATACACCAAATGATTGCAATGAGGCTTTTGCCAGCTCCTTCAGGAATTCATTAAAATTATTAGTTACAATTATAACAGTTTTCTTGCAGAATCAGAATTCCAGCCAGTAAAGTACCTTTGCCTCTTGAATCTATCCGGAGAACAGCTCAGCTGAGTAGAAGCTGCCATTCTGAAAAAGGACATTTTGAGTGTGATTGGCTTCCAAACTTAAATTCAAACATCATCACATGAAATTAGTTCATATGGATGAATTCATAGAAATACAAAAGTTATGCCTTTTGGCATCAGACCTGAGTGAAAATCAATAGCACAAGCTAATCATTTATGGAAATATCACTTCTGGGAAAATACAAAAAATGGAGTGGTTAAGTGACTAGAAATTCTTAGATGAGACTAATTCACATTAAAATAAGTGAGACAGACTCCTAAATGAGAGGTGAATGTCCAGATATTTTTGAAGACCCAGACCTAATCTTTTCTGTACAGCATTCTCAAACTTACAAGCATTTCTGAAACTATATTTCATCCCTATTGTAAGCAGATGTATTGGTACAAAGAGCTACCACTCATTATTGTGCAGTCTTGCCCTCCATCCCTCCTTTTTTCCTTTTTTCCTTCTGTCCTAGGTACAGCACTTTTCAGTAATCAATACTAAGGATGCTCATTAAAGCCCTAATCCCACAAATGTCTTGACTTCTGATGAAATCCGTCCCCGCTGAAAGACTTCACACATTTCAATTAGAGGGGAGACACAGCTATTCCAACTGGTAGTCACACTTAAAAATGCAGTTGCTACCAACAAAGTAATTTGATTACTTTAACATATTGAAATAGCATTTTTTTCTCAGTCATTTCTGTTTTCTGCCTGTTCCTATCACTGCACAGGATGGAAATTCAAAACCCTTGATCACGATTAAAACTAAGGGAAAATGAGATCTGATGTTTTTGATCCCTCCTGAGTCATCTTTGTTGGAAACTGTCAGTAGTGCCACCTGCCTGGAGCACAGGAAGCTGCCACCTGCTCTTTGTTTTACTCCACATTAGTGAATTAATGTCTTTCCTATTTATTGTTTATCTCATGCTGAACTTCAACAAATAGCTTACTTGATAACATTGACTATATGCTGGCACTTTCTGTAAGTGCAGGTCTTTGCAGATATAGCAAAGCCCCATTTTTAAGCGAGGTCTTTACATAGCAGTGTTTATGCAGTTTTCCAACAGTCATGAGTTTTTGCACTCAGAGAAGTTTGTTGCCTAGCAAAGTCATACATTACATTTCCATAAGTTAAAGAAGTAAGACCATTTTCTTAATTAACAAGTATCCATCTTCTACATCAGTAGATTTTACTTCTCCAGGAAAGCTTTTTCTCTCTAAGTTCCAGGAGACCATCCAGAGATATGCACTGACTCTACTAAAGTTTCTAGAAGAAATCCTAAGATACAATTGGCTAATTATAAAATGTATTAGCTCTTAGACCATCTTTTTAATCCACAAAGGTTAGAATTATATTCTATGAACAGTACACAGGTGAATGATAATTCTCCTCGATTCCAGCTTGTTCAATATTAGATCCTACTCTAACAGATTGAAATTTTTCATTGACTTTAATGTGTTTGGGATTTGGCCCCAAGGTAATACTTTCCACAACAGTCATTTGAAATCAAGGAGAAACAATGTGAGTTTGCACTACGTATGCAGGTCCGTGCAGGTTTGAAGACTTCTCAAGTTGTGGATTGAACAAAAGAAAAGCTTTTCGTCTTCTAGAGGGTGGAATACATGTATAAGGAATGAAAAATCTAGCTCTTTACCTGATAAGAACTGTAACAGCTATATAGTGTAAATAAAAAAACAATTGTCTTAAGACACCTTCAAGTAGCTAACACAAAGGCAATGACATCCTTTAAAGAAAAAAAATGCATAGTAAATTCTTCATTAGCCTTAATTATGGATTATGTCTGGTCCTACCTTCCAATAGACTGTTCTACTGTAGAAATGCATGATGCAGAGCAAGGGCAGCTTAGCTCAGTTCCCATTTGCCATTGCCATTTAGTGTTGTTTTTGTTCTTCAGAGAACCTAGAGGCTACTGCAGTTTTCAAAGGTGAATGCACTCTTGTGGCATGTCTTGTGTGAGTTGTGGTTTTGCTTTATTCAGATTATTCTACCTTCCCATCAACATGAATAACTGAGAGTGCAACTGTGTTATATTTATGTATTTAAAGCAGTGCATCATTGTGAGATAAAGGTCATTTCTTTTCATTCTCATCTTCTCTTTATCTTATTTCTGATCCTTCCATCTTAGTACACTCACATGGGCATGACCAAAAGAAGTTTTCACAGTACACTGGAGAATGAAGTACCAAAAGAGTTAAAGTTTATTTGAGGTTTCAATAATAGTTGTTTTATCTCCTATCTTCTTGGTTCTGTCACAAACTCACCAAAGCAAGGCAACGCACTGTACTGAAACAATGGCTAATAGTCAATGCTCCTAACTTTCAATAGGCTGCATTCTACTTTTTAGTTTTACTCCAAGCTCCCATTTGTTTCAGCAGGGATTGCACACTGAAAATGAGAACTAAGTCAGAACATTTGCAGTTCTATATGTGGAAATTGTTTTGGCTTTTTTTTCCTGTCAGATTTTAGTTTCACATGATTTCTGACTCCTAACAGAAATGCAAGCCTCCATTGCCACTCTGTCATTAAATCCTGCAGTGAATTTAACCAGTTTAAATGTTTCGCATCTCATGTTTTAATTGCAATAGTTTGATGACTATTCTAGTTCAGTTTGATGACACACACTTTCATTTAGCGTATTTACTCTTTAGACTAACAGGTAGATAAAACTGCTTTGTTGCTTTTAATTTAGTAATCCTAAAAAACATCACAGTTGAAGTGTTAGACACTTCTGTTTAATAAAGAAGCACCTCAACAGAGTTGCCAGAGTCCACGTAGTTCAGGCCAAGCTTGACAACGTGCCTCCACTTAAAACTGGAGAGAACAGCCGCAATGAGGAAAGGGCCTCCTGTCCTCCTCACTTTTTGCCCAAGAGCATTGTGGGGTGAGCATGGCTTTTTGTACCATGGACGCTCCACTCAGCAGTTGCACCTGAACTCTCTGCCAAAGACCTGAGGGCATCAATAGCCTTGATTGCCCTGGGCAGCCTGACCTACCCCTCACACGGCACCCCCTGCCCATGTGCCAGGGTGCCCCATTCCAGCTCAGACCAGGATCCTCAGGTCTTTTCTGAGTCATGCTGGGCTGTGGCTGACCCTGATTACTGTGATAACCTGCCTTGCTCTGCCCATCAGCTCTTCAGGTGATGCCCCAGCTCTGCTGTCATCCTTGGCTCCCGGCTGTCTGCCCCCATGGGCAGCCCCTCACCTGCAGCCCCCTGGTACTCCTTGCATCTGGCCTACTGAGGATACTCACTGCTTTTATCACTGTCAGACTGAGAGTGCTAAGCTAACAGTGATTAACAATTGTAGACTGACAACCAGTATGATCCTGTGCAAGCAGGGTGGTTTAGTAGATTCCCAGGCTCTTCCAATCTCTTAGGGCTTCCACAGGGACAGTTACTAATAACTAAATATTGAGGAAACATTGGAAAGTCACTTTCTGTTTAGACATTTCCAAATTGAACCACTGGAGTCACTTCTTTCTATAAAGAGGCCATTAAATTGCTAAATATTTGATTTACTTCTAAACAATACCACAGTAGATACTGACAAATCTTCTTTGTTTGTTTGAAGATTTGTTTGTACAGCATTGGCAGCCTATTTCCCAGAAGAGCTTCTGGCTGCTTGCCCTCCCAAAGAGTAGAAAAACTGGGCATTAACCAGCTATCCTCACTCCTACTGTACTGAGTGTAAATAGCAACTGCATTTCATTTGTTCTCTGCTACTAATAGCTGCAATTTAAGTTTTTAATTTAATTTATAAAGTGTTTCTTCTTCCTCATCTACACTACTAAGTTGTGAAAGATTAATTAAAAATAAGAAATGTACTATAGTAGGAAATCTTTTCCTAATCTGAACCTCTTGGCATCTTTGTCCCAACCAGAGAATATCTGTCACATGGACACAGTGTTTCAGGATGCCCTTCAGCAAGGAACAAAAAGAAAATGCAGGGGAGAGGAGCAGTATCAGCCAGAAGTGACAGCAAAAACATGCTATTGTAAACCACATGGAAGATACACAGAGATTACTTGCTCATTGGAGATAGAGGGCATTGGCCTCTTATTCTAAAACTCCTTATTTGACAAAAGACTCTTCACAGCTTTTCCTAGCCTGTAGAAAGTGAAGCATACACCCCAGCTGTTGTTAAGCAATGCTGCTCCATGAGGGTTAATTTACTGAAGGTAAAGCTATGTCTGAATTTGGTTTAACTCCAAGGCTAAATTCAGACAGAATCATCCCTCTTTTGTCTAAGAAGACAAAATCATCTTACAACACTGGTCTCAATCTCATTATCATTTCCTTTTGTGTGATCTTTTTCCTGTTTCTTGGATATACTTATGATAAGCACAGGCCAATTAACAGAGAGGCTGCTGTGTTCTTACACAAAGCATTCTATGGTATTTTGGGAATATGATACAGTCAGCACAATCAGCTGTTTTCCTTCCTTTCCTGCTTTCCTTTCACACAACTTCTAAACCATTGTGGAAGCTTGGCAAATATGAGTGAAAAATAACTTCAATTAAATCTGCAGCAAAACTGTTATCTGGGAAGAAAAACATAATTTCCTCATGTCCAGTTGCCTGTGCTGTGACCCCAGTCATGACAGACCTAAATTGCTTTATTCTAGGCATTATAAGGTGAACATCATTTTCTGTGAAAAGAATTACTGTTGTTTTTTTAAGTCCATATGCTCCATCAGTGCAAATTCAGGTGGCACTGTACGGTATGCTTTAGCATTCTGTTCACCAAACTTAAATTTCTCATGGAAATCGGTTGCCTTAATGCAGCAGTCTGTGATATGGCTGGATGGGAATCTAAGTTAACTATGGGCATTACTGAAATACCTATGTGAAGAGCCAGTTCAATACTTCCTTGGCAATAAGTGAACCCTTTTATGAAAGGATTTTTCAGTTCCCAGCTACCAGTTGAGATTTATCACAGGACTATATGAAGTTCTCTTTCTAGAGCTCTACTGGTGGTTGCTGGCAAAGAAAAGTTGCATTTTCTAAAACATCTGACTTTTATTTGACCAAAGCAAGGGAAAAGAAAAATGTATGGCTTGGGAATACTTTGTGTTCCAAATTTTTCATAGCAATGTTTAATTTTTAACATAACCTGAATGTTCTTCCTCCAAACTGCTATGACAAAACATTATATAATTGCACTCGGTAATTACTGCCTCAGAGCTCAGAAGTACTGGAATTACAGATTTCTCCATATTGGCTGGGCATAATTTGGCCAGCTCATACATAGGAAGAGAGGCAAGGACATCCTCAGTGAAGATGCTCTGCAAAATCACCTATATGGTATAATTTGTATTGCTTGCAATATAACAATTTTACAGCAATTTTGGCAGATATCCTGGAACTGAGTTTATTTATGGGCAGAGGATGAGTACTGGAAGTAGTTTGGATAGCATTTAAGATCTTTCAACTCCAGTAGCTGGCTCACCCCCAGTGATTGTGACACATTTGGGTGAATAATGTCATAGCCAGGACAGCCCATCCTCAACACCAGAAGTACAAAATCTGTGTTTCGGTATGCCGAACAATAAGTTGACTCTGCCCTACAAGAGCAGCCTTCTGTGCTTGCACTAGTGAAACCAGACCAAAGCACAGATTTTCTTGAAGGAACAGGAAAATAATTATTTCCTTTGTCTCACCAAAAGAAGGAAATAAAATTGGATATATCAGCATTGCCTCTCCGAGTTTTGCTGTTTGTTTCTGAGGGGTTCCTGCAGTATGGTCAGCTCCAAACATCTCAGCACATTCCCATTCTTAGTAAAGATTAATTAGCTTGTCCAGCCTATTTCTTTAATCACATGATCACAGACTGCTTGGTTTTCACTGTGTCTTGGTTTGCTGTAGTATCTGAGAGCTACAATACTGTAAGAGAGGATGGGGGCTGAGCCAGCTGTGTGGTGGTCAGCACAAGAAGTCAGCTGCCATTGTGAGCAGCTGATGCTGGGTGGACTGCAAGTCTCTGTGCCAGGAAGGGTGGTTTCTCAGCACCTCTGCCTCCTGATGGGAATGAGCATCTTCCAAACTGAACCTGTCTTGAGGACCACCTGTAAGTCCATCCTGCCTTAGATTGTTATAGAAACACTTGTGTCAGGAACATCAGAAGAACATTTCCTAATGCTTGGCTGTAACCAGGCTTTGCTGGCTTTAAACTTTCATTGCAGGGAGGGAGTTCATTAAATTTAAGGAGGAAGGGAGGGAAGAAATGAGCAAGGAAAGGTTGCTATTTCGTGACAGGAGTCTCTTGGACTATACAATCACAGCTGTTCAGACATCCCAGTCTTTTAATGGTTCTCATGTGTGTCATGCAAGATGCTCCAAAGAAGGTAGATCTGTAATATCTTTCATTTTATTACATGTACCCAACCCCCAGAGACAAGCAGAACTCAGCTTTTATGGGTATTTCTGAATAATTTGGAGACTAGCTGAGGATATGCTATGTTCAGGCAAAAAAAGCAGGCCGGATTAGCAGAGATTCTGAACAGCCTGGACAGGATCTGAGGTTGGCCTTCACACAGAACTCAGCAGAAAAGCCGCCAGCTTTATGAATTGATGAAGAGACCTTCCAAAACATTGAAAATTTGGGCAATGTCACTGTAATGACTGCTTGGGTATGTATATGCCATTGCAACTTGAGGTTGTTGGTTTTCCTCCCTCTATATCACAGGGCAGTATTCAGCTTGTGTCAGCTCCCCATGCCAGAATGGAGGAACCTGTATCAACGACAGACAGAGTTTTATTTGTGCTTGCCGCCACCCCTTTGGAGGAGTCAATTGCAGTATGAAGCTCGTGAACGACAATTCTCTGAGTGTTGGCAAGTAAAGAATTTAGTAGCTCAATATGCTAGCAGCACGGGCCTTTGCCCCAGGGTCTAATTTGAGTGCATTTGCTGGTCAAAGGTCTCACATTTCACTTTAATGAGTACCAACTCAAGAAGTAGTGTCCTGTGTTTTGGTGCTGAAGACATCAAGCCCTATGGGTGCCTCATGATCTCTTTCTTTAATATGACCAGACAATGGGATTAAATTGGGCTGGGACCAGCCATAGTAGCTGGAAAGCTCCCTGCTGACTTGTGCAGAAGGCTGCTGAGGGAGGGTATGCAATAGAAGTATTTGAACATGACATCACGGAATTCAAGGGGGGAGGTGAAATCACATCACTTGGGAATACTAGCTTCAACACTGCAAGAAATGCCCTATAAATACCAGTAGCTACCATAATATATGGGACTATGGCCTCGAGGAGTCAATTCAGGCATACCTCTGATTTTCGCTAGCAAACCATATAGCCCTTGAAGGATATTTCAAAGAAGAAAAGTGCAAACTGTGCTTATTCAGCCCAGAAAACAAATAAATAATTTACATCCAGGCCACATGGAATAAGAATTTAATGCAGCTTTCAGCAGCCATTTGGCTGGTTCTCATTCATGACAGCATATGAATAGTGAATAAAATCATTTTTACAGTGGCAGGGAATCATAGTGTGCATGCTCAGCTGGAAGAGAAAAACATATATTTTTACTCCCTCATTTAACATCAGGAGTACTAAACCTTTCCACTATTTGTCTAAGATTTGTGGAGAAAATTCTTGGCTTCAGCACACACAGATGAATGATGAAAGAGATCCTGGGGTAGGGAATAAATTGGGGGTAGAGAGGGGAAAAGAAGAAAGAAAAGAAAAATAGCAGCTCTCTTAATGATAACTTAGTATAGTCAATCACAAAGTTACCTTGCTGTTTCTAAAATTCTTATTTTGTGGATACACTTAGCACTAATTGTGAAGAAAATTACTTTCTGTACAATACAGAAAAACTGTGTGCTTATGTAGAAATACTATGTTTTAGTTGTTCAAGTTACTCAATGATGTGACTTCAGAAAATCTTCTTCTGATCTTCCAGCTGATCTAAGCTGCCTTTCTGCAATATAACAGGAAGAATAGGAGGGAAATACCAAGGACATTACTTGAAATTGTTCTTTATTCCTTTCCAGATTTTTCAAAGGGATCATACAGATATGCACCTATGGTGGCTTTTTTTGCCTCTCATACATACGGGATGACGACTCCAGGACCCATCAGATTTAACAATCTGGATGTCAACTATGGAGCTTCATTTGCCCCAGCAAGTGGGAAGTTCCATGTTCCATATCTTGGGGTGTATGTTTTTGAATATACCATTGAATCATTTAGTCCCCGTGCCTCTGGCTATCTGGTTATTGATGGAATAGACAAACTCACTTTTCAGGCTGAAAATATTAACAGTAACAAGTACACTGACAGAGTAATTACTGGAAATGCTTTATTAGAGTTAAATTATGGCCAAGAAGTCTGGCTTAGACTGGCAGCTGGTTCTATACCAGCCAAGTATCCACCAGTCACTACGTTTAGTGGTTACTTGTTGTATCGTACCTAAGTTACTCATCAATGTAAACAATCACGATCAAGTGAAGCAACTGGCATATAAATTTATCTTTGCCTTTAAATACTTCATTTCTTTCACAGCAATACATTTCTGAAAGTAACCAAAGCAATGACATTGGCATTTGAAGTGTCTGATTCTCCAAGATGCTTGTGTGTGGCATGTGCACATCTACAAAAAGAGTCCACAGGCTGGGGGCAGGGACAAAATAAGCATCCTCCTTCTATAAGCGTGAGTGGGAAGCACAAAATCTAATTATGTTCTAAATTTACATTGCATAAACATAGTTACACAAGGAAGCTGAGAATCAGTTCTCAAGAAAAAAATCAAATCTGGTTTTGATGATTGCTTTACAACCTGAGTGCACACCAAAGGTGATGGATAGATTTGATGATTCAGATCTTAGGTTACTACTTAGCTCATTGTATCAAGTGATAGTCATGTATATATTGTTTGGAAAAAATATATTTTTTTTTTCATTTTGCCTGACATTATCCACCACATACCTTGATAAGTCTGCATTTAATTGTTTCAAAATTTTGTATGTAACCAGTATTATAACAAACTGTTTTTTTGTTTTGTTTTGTTTGTTTGTTTGTTTGTTTGTTTGTTTTGCCTAGCAGAAATAAAACAGGAAATATTTAAAAGTTGCATATTTATATATACTCAAATCAGAAATAAGGTGGTCATTTTTAGCAGTGAATATAATTAGTCATGGGAAAAACATTATGAAGTGTTTGGTGGAGTCTTTCTGTTGCTTGAAGCATTTAAACCACAGCTGGATTTTCCTTAGGTGACATGTTTTTGAGCAAGTATGGTTATATGGGTTTCATGCACATTTTGTTGTATAAACTTTGGCACATAACATACAAAAGGTTAAATGAGATAATCATAGTATTCCTTTCTAAGGTCGAACTCTATAAATCTATGATTCTATTTGTTTTTGCATCATATTCACTAACTACTAAGGCAAAATGAAAAGAACTTTGGTCTCCATAATCCAAAATGTGATTTCTAACACCAATCCAATTAAAAAATGAAACATATTTTCACATACTATGACTGCCTCTATGCAATATTGGGTCACATTGCCTCAAAGGGTAACAACTTGAACATACTTGTGGATAAATAAAAGATGACTGAATTTTACATACTTATTCTAGAATAATGCTAATATTAATATATGAACTGGGAATTATGTCCTGGTAAAATTTTACAAAAAAGTGGAACTTATTTCTTCACAAAGAACACCAGATACTGTAATTCATTCCCCTCCCCCCCCTTTTTTTTATGCAGAATTTATTACATATTTTCACTGCTACATAGACTAAGTCTTCATTCTTAAGTGATGTTAAGAGCAGTCACCTTGCCCAGCAGCCCTGGCCCAGGACTCCGCGCAGCTGCTGGAGCCCAGGCCAGTGCCCAGAGTTCAATTTATGCTGGGCTGTGGGGTTGCTTAGCTTGTTGGGAAAGGAAGTTATTCCAAGTGTCCTGTAACAGCAACCACCAGCAGGGTGTCCTGCATAGCCTGCCCTCAAATTTAAAATGCTGGAAAACCCCAGGGAGGGCAAACAGTGATCTCACCGTCTGCTCTAATCTTGGGTTAATCCTGCTGTGGAATAAGAAGTCTATTTGACCTAGGGAAATGTATACAGCCTACTGCAGGCCAAGTTGTCCTGTTGCATTTCTTTTTTCTCTGAACACTGATCTGAAAGAAAGTCTCTTATCATCTCTTTGCCTACATCATCTGAGTGGTTACACATCTGAGACTCATTTTCTGTTCTGAAAGGCTTATTGAGATTTCAAGGGAGATGAAAACTTTAGATAACAGCTCATTTTCTGAAGCCCTAAATCCATTAATTAATTGTTAATGGATCTTGCAGCACATAAGTAGTAATAAAAATATCCTATGTTTCCTTAAAGGATCTGAAATAAACAGAGCCACTGCAATAAAGGTCAACTGCAAATCTCATTAACAGGTTGGAATGTTTTGCTGTTGCTTGTATTTTTGTTTTGGATTTTTTCTGAGGCCAGAAATCCTTTCGTTTTCATGCCAAATGGATTCTCAATATACCATGAACCCTGAATGTGTATGCTACAGACCTTCTTCCTGTTGCATACTATATTTTTCTGTAAATACTCAAGGTCCTTGGTATGGCACTAACTCAGCCTACCGTATCATTGAATTTTGTCAAACATAATGACCACATGCTGCAATCCCCCCTTGTATGATTTTGTCATTTTAACATGTTTAGTCTTCTTTATTCCTGCTGTGGCTATGGCTAAATGGCATGAAAATTACTCCGCAGATGAAATTCAAATGACCCACTGGAGATCTCTGTTGCAACGTGACTTTCTTTGCCCTTGCTGCCCTTGCTACTAAATTGTTCAAGCTGGCTCCTCATCTTCATAGGCACTATTTTTACTATTTTTCCCCCAACAGCCAGAAACTTTCTAGGTCATTGTATTGGTTTTCTTTCCTCTTTCCTTCTCTCTCTCTCTCTCTCTCTCTCTCTTCTTTTTTCTCATGAAACTCCAAATTCATTTGCAGTAGAGTAAGGATTCTGATTAAATCCATGTCTGTAGGTATGACATAGAAAAATAATTTCCCTAATTCAAGATAGCACTGAAGCTTATTCTCATTATATTATTTAAAATATGGAAGAAATAATCTTTTAAAAATATAATATATGTACACTGTACATTTTTATTCTATGCAATAATCCATTAAAATCTTTCTTCAGATGTATTAAAACTAAGTACACTGGGCTTTGTCTGTTGTTAAAAACTAAAGTGCAGATTCTTTACTATGAATATAGGTTTGCATTGGCCACTGAGGCTTATTTATGGGCCTGTGGCTCCGTACATTGGCTGCCTGGACCAATGAAGCACATAATATTAAAAAAAAATAACTGAAGATCAATAAAATCTGAACCCATTATGCAGAATAGACAATGATAAATCAATCAGTCTGAACTCCCAGGAGAACTTTTACTTTGTCACCCCTCTGCTTTCATTTTCACTATCTGATTTGCATTCTCTAATGATAGCAGGCAGCAAATCTGAATGTTCATCTCTACCCACAGCCCCTGTGAGGGACCACAAAGCTGTCCTGAGCCTTTGTACTTCAGAGTGAGCAGTGTTCTCTTCATATGGGTGACTCAATAACCAAGGCAACATTTGGTCTGGTTTGGCTTTGACAAGCCCATCCAATTTACTCTGAAGCTTGTGTTTCTCACCTATACCAGCCAAGTTATGGCTGAATGCATTCCCCAGCCCCTCATATGCTTTGCATTCATGTTGAGATCAGTACTTTATTTTCCTCATATACCTTTTCTAGTTGAATAGCCAGCACACCCTTGCTTCCTTCCAGCTCATGCCAAATTATGGATATTGCCGTCTGTCCATACATCTGGGATATTTTTATTCAATTATTTTTTTTTCTGGGATAATAACATCTATATTTACAGCAAGTGTGAAGAGAGGCATTATTTCTGAATTTATGCATTGACCTGAACATATATTTTAGAAGCAGCACTGCAGCTAAACCCCAACAAAATCAGTGGGTGCCTGATGATTAAGTACCTTTGACAGTGGGATAACAAGTGTTTTGAGACAGTTGCAAAAGTGAATCTTCCTAGCAGCAATATTTGGGCATGTGAGAAGACAAGCTCAAAACTATTAAAAAAGAAAGCAAAAATATACTTTTGACATTTCCAAAGAAACTGTATACAAAAAATGTACCCCAAAAGACCAAAGATTTACACATTTTTGTTATCAAGTTTTAATGAGTGGCTCAACATTGTGTATAACGTAAAACTCTGCACACACATTGCAAAGGTCAGTTAATAAAATATAAACTGACTGCTACCACCTGACTGCAGGAAGCCTAGCAGTTTCATGGATTTCATTAACCCTTTCAAGCCATCAGATGTGTCACAGAGTTAACAAGTTCTATATTTTTTCATCCAGTTTTAATTTGCTTAATTCCTCTTTGTACGCTCAGCTGACCACTAGAAAGCATGAGCCCCATACTACTGTTCCCATGCTACAGTGTTATCAAAACAAGAAGAATTCTCGAGTTACAGTAGAGGAAGTCTTTTTATTTACTAAGCCTTCCCAATGTAATCATGTTTTCAGCAGAGTTCTATAAGAAATACAAGTATTTATCACCACTTTGTATTTAAAATATTCAGTAGAAGTCTAGTTCTAGTCATTTGCTATTTGCAAAGCTGTCGTTCTCCTTTTTGTATGAGAGCAGGAATGGCAGGAGAGCTGACAAGAATGAGATATAATAAAACACTGTCTTCAAATGAGACTCCAGTCAAGGGTGCTTGGAAAGAAAACTTTTTTATCAAGCTGCTTCCTAGCTGAAGTTGCTATAGGCATGTTACAGTGAACACACTGATTTGTAATGAACTTCGTTGCCCTGCTTAAATCTGTTGTGGCTGCTAAATGAAAACAGTCTTCTGCATTCACATATTCCATGTAAACAAACTGAAGTGTTTCTGAAAATATTTATTGTGGAAGTTGCTGTTGAAGATTCTTTTCTTACAAAAAGCAAGTTGCAACCAGAACAGACCATGGCTGCTTACAAACAGCGGACAAGCGCTTCCAGAAAGCTTGCTATTTGGATCTGCAGGAGTTGGGATATACCATACAAATGATCTAAATTGCCAGAAGTTCTTTACAAATACCAAATACCTTTTCTCTTTTACAGATATGTATACATTTTGACTGCTCATTTGGTAGCTTGTTTCATCTCTCTCTCTGAAGATTATACTCTCTGTGTCTATCTAAAAATAATAGATCTGTTATAAAAATACATGGAGATCCTTTCGGACTTTGTTTTGTTACTGTGAAGAACATGATTAAGCTGGGAACATCTAGAGCATCTTGGGCAATCTCAGCTCTTATTGTGCCATCTCCAAGTATTAGATCAAAACTAGGGTATAACTTACAAGCAGGCATGTAACAAGCCTAATTCCAGCTTGTACACTGATGTGTACATGCAGAGCTTCCCTTGGCCTATGAACACTGATAAAAATAAACTCATTAAATGAAGTGTCTATCTCATTTCAGATTACCTGGTTCATATGATTCTGAATAGAGTTTTGAACGAACTTACCTTGGGGAAAAAAAAAAAAAATTGAATCCGTATCTAAATGAGAACTGCTCTGTCAAATTTAAGCCAAGTAATAACTATTACATAAATGTTTATTTAAGAAGGTAATGACATTACATTTTGCAGTTAAACTCCTAAGACAGGCTTTAAAATTGTAGCAAAAAGACTGGACAGTTTTTCCCTGCATACTGAAGGAAGTTAAAGCAGGGATTTTGTTTTGTAGCCTTCAGTTCCACTAACCATATTGAACTTGCAGTAGGGAGGAAAGATAGTCTTCTTGCACAGGGAGCAGCAGTATTAGTGGCAGTATTAGTGTGACAATTTTTTTAAAATCTTGGGCTTAGATGGTTACAGTAATGGGTGAGGACAGGTATATATGAATAAATACTGAAATATATGTGTGTAGCTCTTCTTGTCTAATGGATTAGAGTTATACAGAGCAACATGTATATGGCAGATACTTCAGTGCAGCGATGTTGAAAAAAGTGATATGTTTGACAGAAGAAAATTAACATTTACAGCAGGCATGAAAAATGCTGAAGTACCAGAGAAGCAAAAGTAGGGCAAGTGCTTGACAGTATTGACAAATTAAAAGCCAGACTCCTGATTAAGTAAAATTTTCTTGCTCATCACCTGTTTGTACCTTTTCACCTTCACACCACTGTAAGATATGATCATGAGCCTCACAGCCTGCAACCAGTGTGATCATTATGAACAGCAATATCTGTTTGCTGTTTATGAAGAGCATGACCAGAACTAGTGAATTCTGGTAACTTACTCCAAAACCACGTAGTACCAATGTGGATCACTGCCTTCAGGATGTAGCGTTGCCTATAACTAGTTATGCTGCCGTCTTTGTAAATTGCTCTTGCTTCTCAGCTATCGACTAAAATAATGATGTCCAGTGGTAAAAGGACTGTCTTGGAGTAATCTTTCATCACCATCCAATTTGCTACTTTTCTTCCCACTGTGATTTTCAAAAGTGCTGACAAAGACAGCTTGGTTATAAAGCCACTTCCCAGCTAACACATTTAATGAGAAATTTTTGTTTGGGTTTTGGTCTTTGCTCGGCATGATGACTATCCGTTGCAAAGTTACAGAACCAGTCATGTGCTTGTGCATGCTAATAACAGCATTCTGCAAGTGCTGATGTTGTTGGACCTGTCTCTTGAACCTGACAGAACTGATCTCTGGAGTTCACCTCTGCAGTGTTCAATACTTCTGTAGTTTTTCAGCCTTTATGTAGTGAATCCCATACAGTTTCATACTTTTAACTTGCTTATATTTCTTGCCAGTTCACTCCATATACACTGTGAAATATCACGAGGGCTCAATTTTTACATCCATGCTTCTCCGAGCTTCTATGTTTCTTTCAGGAACAGGCAGTCCACAATATAATTCCCACTGTCATTGCTATGCTGGTGATTCACTAGTTTATTAATCAGCTTCTCTTCTCTTCTCTTCTCATCCTTTCTTTTCTCTTCTCATCCTTTCTTTTCTCTTCTCATCCTTTCTTTTCTTTTCTTTTCTTTTCTTTTCTTTTCTTTTCTTTTCTTTTCTTTTCTTTTCTTTTCTTTTCTTTTCTTTTCTTTTCTTTTCTTTTCTTTTCTTTTCTTTTCTTTTCTTTTCTTTTCTAGAAAAGAAAAATAACCACTCCAAAAGCTGAGGTGTGAGATGCATCCTTAAAATGACAAAGGAAAGTATGTTAACGGAGTGAGAGAAGTCAGCATGAAGGGAAAAACCTCAGAGAGAAAGGAAAGAAGATGTACTAGAAGCTGAAGGCTGCAATGCTGCTGGAAGACAACATCCAAACCTGGAAAGAAGCAAGGGACAAAGGAAAACCAATAATTGACAACAATGCCCAAGCAGAGGAGAATATGGGGATTAGGAGGGGGTCACAATATAGGAAAAGAAAAAAAAAAACAGGATTAAGAAAAACAAGAAATACAAGAAAAAAAAGTGCGGACACTGATTTATTAGTCAGCATTAAAGGGGTTTGTTTGATTTCCAGAAGGCTAAAGCTTGTCTCAAAGTGTGCTTCAAAATAGATTCAGGTGTTCTCAAGGAATGGGAAATGAGGCTAGCTGGAGAGCAAACTGAACAAAGGTCAGGAGAGACACTGAGAAAATATTTTTGTCCTGTTGCTCTACTGACAGGTAACTACAAGTAAACTGTACCTGCTATCCTATTACAGCAGTACCTGTGCACCCTGTGACCTTGTGTTCAATGATTCTCACAGCACGGGTTGTGGGGTAATGATTTCTGCTGTCCCCACTTACACCTGGAGAACAGAGGCAGAGGGTGGCTATATGACTTCTGCTGTCTTTTATTTTACTCAATCACAGCAAGTCTATATTTTCTTCTGTTTCAAGATAGAGTTTGCCTAGTACAGTTAATGTATTTTTTCTGTTAGTTGTGCTGGCTCTTCAGAGAGGGTCGGGGGGGGGGGTCATCACTGATTTTCTTTGTGTGTGGCTCGAGCAGTTCTTTAGGTAGGCAGGGCCATTTTGCTTGGGCAGTGCACCCATTTGACCAAAATGAAGCATTTCTATCGTATTTGCCAGTTTAATGCCATGATAAGAACTGATTTTATTTTATTTTTTATGGTGAGCAGAGCATGCTTTCCTATAGTCCTGATTTTTTTAAACTAGACCAATTTCTCCTTGTGCAGTAGAAACATACTGCAACTTGCTGCTACTTGTTTTGTTTTGTTTTTGTTTTTTTCCCACAGAGTTATGCTATAATAGCTTGTGCTGCACAAAGCAGGAGAGGGAGAGACAAGGTGAATACTGGGGGAGGTAGAACAGAACAAGATGGTACCCCTTACAGGTAAAAACGTGAAAAACCCCAGGTGAAACACCTTGGGCTGTTCTGAAAAAGTGTCTCAACTCCAATAGAAAAACTCTGTGAGCAGATCAGACAGTCTGCCCTGCTTTGTTGCCTCCAGCTTGCCACTCACAGGGAAAGAACATCCCTTTGCCTGGGAGGTGCAGGGGAGTCCAGCTCTCCATTAGTAGGGAAGAGCACTTCTTCATGGTGGTTTGAAGGGGAGAGGTGACACCTGCTTGGCATCTCAGAGTTGTCTGATCACCTCTTCCCACCTGTCCTGTGAAAGAGCAATCTGAGGATCCCTGAAACCAGCAAAAGAAACATGAAGACCAAGTGAGCACACGTCCTGCTCCCTGATCCAATGGGACAGGAGAGACCCCACAGGACAGGTCTGGGAAACAGCTGATGGCTGATATGCCTTGGATGCACCTTCTATTTGTGTGGTTTGAGACAGCCCTGGAGCCACAGTCACTTGCCTAGGGATGCATTGTCTTTAATTATGAAAGATATGCTATAGAAATAGGGGACAGAAATGAACTCAAACAATGTGGTTTTGAAGACTTCTTTTTTTTTATTTTTTTATTTTTTGATTTTGATTTTCATTGCTTTTATTGGTTATTGTTGTTTTTAATGCAACTTGCAATTTGCAGGCTGTTTCCTTGTATGCCTTTCTCTCTTCATGCTCTTAATTTTGCAACATGTTTTTGGCAATGCTGTGATTGTGAGCTATATAGTGATTTTTTTTCCTGCTGTTCTTTCCAAAGCTCAAGAAAGCATCTAAAGCATGGTATGGCCTGAGTTGGCACAGTTCAACTGAATTCCAAACAGGTGAACCAAAACTGGCCTGAGGAACTGGTATGTCAGGGTGGTAGAGAGAAGAGGAACTTCCCTTAATGTTATAACACAAAATTAATAGTGATAGATATGATACTGTTCTCATTTTTTGACCAATGCTGTTGAATCAGAATAGATATTAGGAAAGCTTTCCATTTTCTACTCTCCTGTGATATGACATTTTGTTGACAGAAAGATGATTTATTTGCTTTTCCAGAATCTCTGCAGAGTTCATTCTCATCCCATGGTGAAGCCTTTCTGATTCGCTGGGTTTCTGTAGAAAAGTGCATCTCCTTTTCTTCATTTTTCATAGGATAAATACTTTCTTCCCCAACTCTATTACAAATGATACAGGACAACCATGGGATTAAAGATTAAAACAAAGAAGCAAAAATCCGTGTTCACTGATTGCTTGGTTGTGGTGACAAAAGTGTGCTCAGACACTCTGAAGTGAAAAGGTTGCAACAAGGTGCATCCATGCATCCTAAGTAGATTTGGCTTGCCACAAGCAGCACAAGAGTGGAGTAAATGTTGACTGATTTTATCAGATGAAGCAAGAAATGGAGGAAGGTGCAAGAATCAATGTGAAGTTAAGGTGAGCTTGCGAAAGCTTTGCTTTGAAAACCGTCTATTAAAGCTGACAAACCAGTCCTTCCCTGTGATTTGACTTGTTTCTGGCAATTTCTTTCATATTTACAGTAGGAATACTCAGGGCTCAAAAATGCACCATACTGGCATAAAAGTCATGAACATAAGCAATCAGCAAACTTCAGTTTTGTTTTGTTTTGTTTTGTTTTTGTTTTTTGTTTGTTTGTTTTGTTGTTGTTATTTTTTGATTGGGATTTTATTTGCCTGATTTTTTGACAGTGAGATCTATTAGCTGAAAAAATAAGGGATAGAAAGGAGGGTTGGGGGCGGTAGTGTCAATTTTGATTAAATGTTAAGGTTTTCATGTAAACCCTGGCTTTATGATCTGAATGTTCAAGAAGGAGAACTGGGAGAGTCATGGAAACATAACGTTACATTTGTTTGTACCGGATGTCAAGTTTGTGTACCACAGCTGCAGCCTGGGAAGTTGCGGTTTATATAAATCATTTCTTGAATAGGTTTCTCCATCCTTTTTTTTCTTCTGATACACCATTTACAACTATCCTGTTACTGTTCAATATGAGTGCAATAATTATCTATCATAAAATTCAGGGCTATGGCACTAAAAATGACAGAAGGATCAGTAAGTGTGCATGTGCAAGTAATCATGTGATGCTTTTGTTACTGGATCTTAAGTATTCAAAGCCCAACATTGTATCCAGTCCCACTAACACTTTACATTTAAATGTAACTCACAGTTAGTGACAGATGCTGAAATAAATATACAGGGGGCGGCGGGGGTGGTGGTGGTGGTGGTGGTGGTGAAGGTATTCATTTATATATAGTCATTTATCTTCTGATAACATGAGCAAAGCGTAAGTCAGATACAGTTAAATGAACTGAAGCTTTAACAGTGTCTTTTGAACTGCTTGAATTAACAAAATCAATCCTCATAAATTAAACTATCATTGATCTATGATACAATTAAGTTCTATAATCAAAATATGCTATCAGTGCATGCAGTGTAACCATACTTGTTCCAACACTGAATTTTAACCACTGCTGGCTAACTGCTCCTGTCATGTTGTGTGAGACTCCCATCTGGCATGTGAGACGCTAACATTATGATACAGTATTTCTTTTCCATTTTTCAATTTAGGCTGACATCTGCTGGTCTATGCAAATGGCAGGCAACCCTGCTGAATGCAAAACAATTTGTGGCAGCAGCGATTTCAGTTTTCCCTTTGTCAGTTTACAAAGCTCAGAACTGCAACCAAGCCAATTAATTACAAAGTAAATTCACACAGAATAATAAGTCTCTAGAAGAAGAAAGGCAGCAACAATAGTGTGTAAAAGAAAATGAGTTTGACATGATAAATTACGTTCATACATGCCCAGTGTGCACTGTAAGCACTCAAAGGAGCCAATAGAAGACACTATATATTGGCCAATTAGACCTACACAAAAAAAGGTGTTATTTAAGGGCACCACACTGTGGGTCATAATGAGGAGGCGGTAGATAGGAGTTCACTCTTTTTATCCTATCAATAAGGCTAAAGAGAGAAGGAGTGACACCACGTTGGTCAATCAGCTCTAGACTTTTGAGCAGGCATATGGCAATTGTCACATAGTGCCTGGCTTTCACAGGGGTGAGAGGTTCCTCCAGTAGCTACCAGCACTCCAGATGGAGAAGTGTTATGCGTCTGGCCAGAAGCAGCAACAGAAATGAGAGGCTGCTCTCCTGTGCTGTGAGCTGGACAGGCTTGAGAGGTGGGCCAATGCACACCTCATGAAGTTCAACAAGGCCAAGTGCAAGTCCTGCATCTGGGTCAGGGCAATCCCAAGCACGAATACAGGGTGGGTGGAGAATGGATTGAGAGCAGCTCTGAGGAGAAGGACCTAGGGGGTGTTGGCTGTTGAAAAACTCAACGTGAGCTGACAATGTGCACTTGCAGCCCAGAAAGCCAACTGTACTCTGGGCTGCATCAAAAGAAGCATGACCAGCAGGTCGAGGGAGGTGATTCTTTCCATCTACTCTGAGGGACTCATGAGGTTCTCACGGGTCCACCTCTCAAGCCTGTCCAGGTCCCTCTGGATGGCATCCCTTCCCTCCAATGTGTTGACTGTACCACACAGCTTGGTGTCATCGGAAAACTTGCTGAGGGTGCGCTCGATCCCACTGTCCATGTTGCTGACAAGGATGTTAAACAGCACCGGGCCCAGTACCGACCTCTGAGGAACACCACTCATCACTGGTCTCCACTTGGACATCGAGCTGTTGACCACAACTCTTTGAGTGTGGCCATCCAGCCAATTCCTTACCCACCGAATGGTCCATCTGTCAAATCCATGTCTCTCCAATTTAGAGACATGGAAAATGTCTCTTGCACATATTGCATGGGAAAAAAACAGTCATCTCTAACTGAGCTGTGAATATGTGTAGGTATTAATCCTTGAAAGTCACAGTGTACAAGCAGGACAGTGCTTACTGATTCCCCAACTTTAGTTTGTCATGGTGGATATTTAGTTCATGCACCAACACAAATTTGGGTAGCAACCAGCGGAGCAGTGGGCAACCCAAGCAAAGTCTGTTCTTTAGGAGGTGTTACTGAATATGTACTTAGCCCTCCAAAACGGAGCATAAGTCCCTACTAGTGATGCTCAGCAGTCTAAAGGCAGACACCAGGAGTCCCACAAGGCCACTGAGGGGAAACTGCAGTTTCTTCTGCAGGTCCTGCACTTTTAAGTCCAAACAACATTTTTGCTCTTGCCACCTTGCTGCCACCTTGCTTTTTTTTTTTTTTTTTCTTCTGGTTCTTTGATATTGATAATGTCCCTGTTTACCTCACCTTGTCTTTCCCAAGATACTTCCTAAGCAGACAAAAGAGGGAACGGAAGGTTTAATTACAGAATATCAGCTACACCTTTAATTTATGGGTGCTTTGATTGCAGGTTATTTACACTGACTGTTGTCCACGCCAGGCACAGGCTGCTTGGCCTTCAGCAGCAGGTGTGGCGGTTGGAGTATGACCCCGTTTTTTCCCATGGTGACTAGCCCTGCCATTCAGATTATGCTGTGTCAGCTCTCCCCACTAACTCCATGAGCCATTTCAACATGTAAGCTCTTGCACAGGGCAGATGCACTTTAAATCCTGTACTGGCTTCATAGAGTGTAGGGAAAGCTCAGTGCTACTTATGATGACTGGTGACAGTGACATTTCTCCTTTGGAAAATGGATGGGAGTCTCTGCTTCTTTTGCCCATGGCCAATTCCTTTAACTGTGGCTTAGAAGAGTCAAGAAAACCGGAGCCAGGGGTCCAGAGGGTCCTGCCACAGCAGAGCGTTCAGCGAGAGAGAAAGGATGGGTAACATTTAGGTCCTTTTATTCTCCTCCTCTGTTCCTGTAACATCACAGTACGTGGCCACTGTACTGTGCAAAACAGAACAAACACCCAGGGCCTGCATCCAAGGAAACCTTGGATGTGCTGACCACCTAATTCTTCCTTCAGTCATTTGGACAGGGTTAGAGGTAGGGAGAGGCTGTGAAAGAGCAAAGGCTATTCACCATCCAAGAGAACCCACAGGCACTAAGGATCTACTGCCCAGAGTAGTGAAACGCCTTCCTGGTTTTGGGAAGAACTAGTGCAGAAACGTGTGCAGTTTGTACATGCTGCTAGTGTTTCAGCCGGGAATCTGAAGTCAAGTTGTTTTCTGGCACAGGTTTAGTGATGGTTACTAATTACAATTAACCATTATTGTGTGTTAAGTGCTGACAGACGTGAAAGGAGACCATGCCCAAGCATAATAACAATCAAATAAATCAGCAGTTGTTGCCAGTAATCTTGATCCCAGGTGCTAAGGTACAGCTGAAGTACAGAGCTGGGCTTGATGAAGATCCTGCAGACAGTTCTTGGTGTGATGTGGGAGACAGGGCAGTCCCTCATGCTTCTTTTGCCAAGATAACTCTGCAGCACTTACAAGAATAAAATAGAATTTCAAAAAGTATAAACCCTTTGGGTCCTAACTCTGAGAATTTATTTAGGGAGACAGACAAGCTAAACAACAGGGTGACTTTTTTTTCTCCTAGTACTGCAAGTCATATCAATTAGCCAATTAACCATACCGATACATGAAATACAAAACTGTAGGACTGAAGCTTGTGCAAAAGTTTGCATTGATTAATCTAAAGTATGTATTTTTTTTTCCTTTTTACATTTAGCTTAAGGTTAGATCTTTGAATCATCTTTATAAAAATGATGTAAAAAAAAGTAGTGAACAATAAAGCAGGTGCCATGGCAATATCAGTGTAAGCATCAAGAAAATCCTTAAATTGCCTTAAGCCTTTAAATAACCTCTTTTCTGTTTGGACTGCTATTTAAGTAACCGTAGCGCTATCTGGTGCTTCTTCAGGTTAAAGCCCTCTGGATGATCCCAACATCTCTGAATTGCAGTTCAGATTGTTTTGTGTAGTTGTTTCCAAACTAAAGTGAATGCATTTACCACTGAATTGCTGCCTTATTGCTGGTGTTCATTTCTATTACTCCCAAATTCTGCAGATGCCTTGCTTCTCTCTATGTTTAATAGTGACAATATACTGTCAGATACACCCAAGTATGGTGCAATTTACTAGAGCTGATGGGGAAATGTTCTCAGACCTACACTTGCAAAATGTAGCTGTTTTATAACTTTCAAGATTGCTGTTCTTGAGAACTTCACCTCTCAGAGTGCTGATAGACAATTTTCCCTTCCATTCATTCCTCTGCTTATCATAATAGGTACTTTCAGCACGGATCAGTGAACTGTAAATCTGAACAGACTCCTCAGCATTTTGTGCAGTAGAAGAGAAGCATCATAGAAATCAAATTTGTAACAAATCTAAAATAAATTATAGCACAAAAAGCTTGCTAAGGTAGATTTTAAGCTCCAGATCTTCAATGTCAGAACCAGAAAACCCCTTCAGGTCAACATTTTATATCTGCCTACTATGGTGCTGCAGGTAGTAGACTTTTTAAACTGAGTGATGTATTGGATTGCTAGATGGACCTCTGAAATTCTCATTTGAATGGACTCCTGTAAATGCAGAGTGATGTTTAGTGTGCTGGACCTCCTGGATTCAGTTAATGGTACGGTGTAGAATCTCTGTGTACACACACACTGAAACTTGTGTATATGTACAAGGTATATCAGACCAACAGTTATACCCAAAAATGTGTTACAAGCTTAGCCGAAAGTCAAACAAGCTGTTCCCCAGTTGTGTTGCATCTTAAATCATTAGTGGAAAACTTTATTGTGGATTTGACTTTGTTACAACTAGAAGCCACAGAGCATGACACACTTAAGAAAGGGCTAAAATGTGTGGTTTTTTACTATTTGCTCGGTACTTTTTAGTACTAACAACTTTTGCCATTTGATATATGATAGCTAGAGCTTTCCTTGTGAAAGCTGAGGTAGGTAATTTCACATTTATCAAAACTGTATAGCACTGCCTGGACATTTAGCATGTGCTATTATAGCATCTGATTTTGTGTCATTCTAGACATTCAACTTGCATAAATGCTGTCACACTTATAGAATCTCTTTAATAGTGGCATCACTGCTAATGACCAAGACCTGTAGATACTAATTTTCCTGAATTTAAAGTGTAATCAAGTGGGAAGGTCTAGAGGATTGCAGTTGGTCAGGATCTCATTTAAACTGCTAGTGCAGTTTTATACACTGGACTCCTACACAAATGAGCATAGAAGGGGGGCAGAACAGCACCAGTTCATCTGTATAGGGCCTTTTTCAGATTTTCAACTGACAACAAGAATCATCTTTAGTATTTCTGATTTGCTTCTGTTGGAGTTCTTTAGGTGAAAAAACTCCCTGATAAAAATTGAACTCCATCAATGTGATATCTCAAGGCTTTCCAGAGAGCTGAGTATGCAGTTGGCAGCCCCTGAACTTGAAACAGGAGATGCAGATGGAAATTGCTGAGTCCAGCTACCTGGATGACCTTTTAGTGAGCTCAAATCATAGAAAACTCTCCCAAAAATTTGGAGAGGGAGAGGGAAAGCTCTTATTTCTCTGCAACATCACAAACAGAAGAGGTCCCAAAGCTATCATGTTATTTCTTGCCTGAGAGTCCTATTTTTACAGACAATATAGCCTTCCAGATCAGCTTCTAAGCACTTCAAAATTTCTGGTCTACTTTCCCACAGCGTTCTGCTTTGTGCCTTCTATGCTAGTAGAAGTTATGAACCATTTCAGAACAGCTCAGATGCTAACACTACATGCAGTTTGCATCTGGTGACCAAGCTTAAAACACTGGTGGAATTTAATGCACAGACAATAGGTACAAACTAGCAAAGATTCAAATGGTGACCTGATGCAGCAAGACTGGGGCACTTGTAAGAAAGGCAAAGAGCAAGACAAAGACCTCTTTGCACATCAGAGCTCAGGGCAGCACACACTGAGTGAAGCTGTTCTAGTGGCATGTGAGACAGAAGTGGGATATAAGTTGGTGGGGCTGCCCAGTTGATCACAGCCTGACTAACTGTGAGGGTTTGGAGGCTGCAGTGTGGATGCAAATCCTCCGTAAGCCTCAACAGTGAAGGACTCAGGCCAAAAAGCTTCAGTGTTGCTGTGAAGTCTCTGCCTCTGTCCCCATTCTTCTCACTCAAACATGCTTAAGCAGCAAAGCTTACACTTAATCGAGTTACGTGAGCCAGTAAACTTTGCTGCATTTCCTTGCCTTACCACAATGATGTGCTTTTATTTTATTTATTTATTTGTTTGTTTGTTTAAAATCAAGGTAAAGATCTTTAATTATTTTAGTATAGTTTCTCTTTCTGCCTATTCACCTCCTTGTGGAGCTGCTGCTCCTAGGCACAGGTGGACTTGAGACGGCTTGCAATGTAAATCTGTGGGGAATATTATGATCTGCAGAGCTTTCACCTGACCTCAGGCTTGAAGAGAAATGTCAGGATTGGACCCTGAATATCTGAATTAAAGGCTTAACTTTGAAAAGCACACCATTGAAGAAGTGGCCAGAAGGCCTGTGGGGCACACAAAGCAGCCTATTGTGCACTTAGGCCCCTGAACTAGCTTTCCATCTGTTGCCAGCAACCAGGGCTGAAAGAAAGTGCTTGTGTTCCACAGTACCAGGTAACGGTAGGAAAAATAATCTGATGAGGGGAAAAGAAACAAAACTCCTTCTTAAAGGCTCAGTTTGGCAGGGGTTGCCCTTCCTACCTCAGTTCTACATCTTCGAAACAGTCGACCTTCTCTTTCCTGGTGACTGAGCTCACTGAGTTCCCTTGCTGTTGCAGTGTCTGCAAGCCTTTCTGTCTTTTATAAGTGACATTTGTAACAGCTATAAAGCCTTAAGAGAGGTAGGGCTTCAGTTCTGTAAATACTAACAACACTCTCGGAAGCACATCTCTCTCCCAGCCCTGTCCAACCCATGCTTCCCACCTCACCATGAGTGCCGAGGAGCTGCTGGTGTCCCATGGTGATGTGGCTCCTAGGCATCTTTCTTCATGAGTCACACAGAAGCATTTAATTTACAGAGCTGACATATTAACTCCATTGGTCTAAAAGAATAAATGAGTAATACCGTAGGGTTGTCCACTCAACAACAGGAATGTTCTCCCAAAGATCTCTCTTTAATTGAAGCCATTTGTCATATTGAATGTAGAATGTATTCATTAGAAAGTAGCACCTCAGAGGAGACAGGAAAGCTCAGGAGATTAGTAACAGGGTACAAAGCCTTTTGCCTCTAGGTTGCGAGTTTCAAATCTGGCCATGTCATTATTGATCAGAAGAAGTCATTACAGGCTGACAGATGTTGGTATGCTTATATTGAAGTGACCTTGTCAGATTAGTAAAATTCTTTGTTAGGAGATATATCCACAGTCACACACACACACACACACACACACACACAAAGTCCTCATTAGCACTTTGTTGGTAGTCCTTACATCAGTAAGGACAGGGCGAGCTTGTTTATGCATAATCAGAACAGAAAGATTTTTGAGCTGTAGGAAGGCTGATTGAAACATTTTCAAAGCATCTCATGATGTGCTTTGAAATTTCCAAGTTGATTCTACATTGCATAATTTAAAATGAATCCTTCTTGCAATATTTGCCACACTTTGATCAATATGAGCTTTTTTTAAGAATCTGAGGACTTGGATGTTTTTAGAATCATCAACATGTGTATTAACAGTAAAACATTTTCTTACAAAAATATGCATCTGAAATAAATTAAAAGATACACAGAAGTACTACATATATTTCTTTTAGTAATTTTCAGAGTAAGGCCCAAAGTATTTTCAGTCCTTGTGCTGAGTGTTTTTTACCAAATTTGCTGACAGATACTCAGGGGAGAGAGGTATCTTACAAAATCACCACGGGCACTGCAGCTCAGCCTGCAATAGCTGACATTTGTAGTTTCAATTAAAACCTTGATATGTGGGCCATGGTGGCCACCAATGCTTGAAGCAGACATCTCCCCCTTACAAGGCTCTTTTACTTCAGCATCGTCCTTGTCTTTTACAACTACACTGGGCAATCACTTGGGAGAGTGTACATGGGAGCTTTCAAATGCAGGCTCTTAAACGGACCGCCTTCCCTTGTCCCTTTGAAGATCCTCCAGGGAAGATAATTCACCTTGGAACAGAGCTTTCTCCGCCGTTCCCTCAGCTGTGGCACAAGGAGACTTAATCAAAGTGAAGGGAAGAGCTGGAGCTCTGAATGAATGACCTGCATGGAAGATGCACCCCATTACTTCTCTGGAGTGGAGGAAAGAAAATGGAGGAAATCCAGTGGGAGTTCAATTTGCCATATGGAAGAAAAGGATGTTTTTGTGAGCTTTGCAGCCTGTGCTGCAAATTGAGTTTGAGACAGAAAAATCGCTGTGGGGTGTTCATACTTTCTAGATCAGAAGCAATAAATATTAAAGCAGGTTTGATAACTTTGTTGGCAGAAAAAAATGCAGGTGACATTGGTTTTGTATTGCAAATAGCAAGTAAAACGTGTTGGTCAGTGAGGCAGGGAGGTGAGAATTTCTTCTGTTGTTTTTTGATTCCAGGCCAAATTCTGCTTTTAGGGGTCTGGATCAGGGGGGATTTAGGGGGCTGATTAAAATTGCCTCTATACATGGGCTTTGTACAGGACCCTTTTAAACACATTCTAGTATCTCCACAAGGCTCTTCTGGGGTGCTGCATGCATTCAATGATACCTTTGGGCTGGGCTGGATTGCTCTGAGAAACATTAAATTTTTGGCACACCTTGTTGTATCTTTTAAGAAATTATAGCACGTGACTGGCTCTTTCTGTGTCGAGAACATTTGTTGTAAAATGCCACAAGGATACAGGAAGGTGTGCCAAGGCTTCTGTGCATCTTCAGCCATTCTCAAGGTGATGTGAATATATAAGTGCTTACATCACTGACTTAAAACTGGGAATTTAGCCTTTTCAGAACAGAGAACATCATGTAGTATTCAAGTCTTGGGCAAAAAGCTAAGATAACATACTGTATTTTAGAGTTAAGGATTATGAATCAAATATTTAAAAAAAAAAAAAAAGTATATACATATGGACAAATATAAAATGTCAAAACACTTCAGCCTTCAAACTCAGCTGGTTTAATTTTTCTTATCACAGAGGAGATTTAGCCTGCCTGATATTCTATTTCTTTACACTCTAAGTAATTTTTGATTTGCAAGAAGTAGTATTTCAGTATGCAGATTTTAAAATCTGACTTGCCTTCAGATAACATCAACCATCAGTAATGTATGTCAACTGCTTTGGACCCCAGAAATGTAGTTTTCTGCTTGTGTACCAGCAGGCCCATGATGAAAAGCACTCCGCAAACACATACTAAAAGGCAGCTCCTCATCTGAAGAGCTTAGTGCTTAAAAAGACACAGGAGAGGCAGTAAAGGGAGGTGAGAGCTTGTCCACCCTCCAGCAGGGAATCAATGGAAACCAGCTGGTGCCTGGTTCCCACTCCCCTGGAGCGCTGTTAGAATCCCATGCTTCCCCATAACCAAGCTCTGGGAAGGACACTTCAACACAATGCAAAAGACTAGCTTGTTCTTAAAGAGTAAGTGGTGACATCGCCAAATCGTATCAGTAGGGTCTGGGTCTTCACCACTGGTAAGGGTCTAGTCCTCTAATGATTTTTTATCTGCAACTAGTATCATCTTTTTTTTTTTTTTCCAGATTTTGTGCAAGTTCACAAGCTAAATTTTAAATAAAATAGGCAATGATGCAACTGGAAACGTATCCCTACGAATTTTACAGGTGTCTAAAAGGGAAAATAAAAACATATTTCCCAGTGTATTTTCATGGGAAAAAAATGCAGAATCAACAGGCATCTCTAAATTAGTTATTATGGTTATGAATGCTGTGTTATGGACCTGCACATGTGCCTCAGGCTTTTATCTGCTTGTAATTACATTAGGAGATATTGCTTTGACCTGGATGTACCTGTGCTCATTATTTACTATGTTCTTTTGATTTGAGATAAATAAAACCCAATGGAAACTCTTTCAAATGCTATATAGCAAACATATATCTGATAACATATAGAACAGAGTCTCTGATGACAAAAGGAACAAAAATGGCAGTAGAAATCCATTTCAGGATGGATGTATGCTTGGAAACACTGATGGCTTTGTGAAGGTAATTTTACTTGCCTCTCTGTGATGGTGTGTGTAGCTAAACAGATGCTTGCTCTGCCAGTCTGTGCAGCCAGCCTTCCCAGAGGCAGCGTGTCCTGATGGACTCAAGGATCTTTTTTGCCTGTTTCAAGGTAGTCAGCCAAATTAATTTAAATCACCAGTGAAGGTGTTTCAGAATAACCTGGCTAATTTCTCTAAGTGCACTCAAAGCCTTCACACAGCCCAGAAGAGCTGCTTAGCTGGGGTGTTCCAATGAAGTAACTGGGCAGCAACTCTACGCTGCTCCAGCTTTCCTCAATATAATGATGAGAGTTTATAAAGCAGCAGAAAAACTACAAATAGTACTGCAGGACTGTATAAGAAGGCTAAAGTAGCAAGACACATGATTTAAGACTTTCCCTCTATTTTCATTAATTTTGTTTCTTCCTTGCATAAAAATTGAAACAAAGCCTTAAAACAAAAGACTAAGAATTCTTCAAAGTCAAAATTAAGAACTTTAAATGTCTGTGTAAAAATATAGTACTTAATTACAAAAGAGATTTGGTAAAAGAGCTTATAAGGATAAAATTTTAAAAAGAAAGCATAAGCATTTGAGTACAGCTTTTACAGTATTCTTTCAGCTAGACCTTTGCCTTTGGTCAGGCAAAGGTAGCCATGCGGTAAATTAAAACAAGCAGTGAATATAAAGGATTATATTTTTAAGGAAACAAACAAACAAACAAACAAAAAACTGAAGCACAGCTTAAAATGCACAGCTACTAAAGAAAAGATCATTTTTGAAGCTATTACAAGTAAATGCAACACTCCAGGAGATACTGCTGCACAGAAGGGAAAATTAAGCTTTGCTGACCAAATAGCCTTTCACCAAAAAAATCACTGTGAGATTTTATAATGTGAGCAGCCTCACTTGCATTTCTCATTTGCTTTTCATCAGATTTCCTGTTGAGATCAATAAATACACTGCACATCCAATGTGGAAGTGCATAATTTTGTTTTCTTAGAGATTTCTTCGCATTGTTGCAAATCTTCCAAAGGATGAGCAAATGACTGATGTGAAGTCTGCATAGCTTGAGCTACACTTTCTTAAAACACCGAAACAGTTGTCAGCATGACCAAGCTGGACTTTGCAATGCAAGCAAAGAGAGAGGGAGAAGAAAGTAATATCGAGCCACTTGCTGTTTTGGCTGGTGCTGTTTTTGGCTTTTTCTACTTCACCTGTTCCCAAGAACCTGCAGTGTCCCTGGGGAAGCTGCCCTGTTGAGCAGGTGCTTTCCTTATTCCTTCGCTCTTCCCAGAGGAATGCCACCAGAAAAGCTTGGGCTGGGTGTCCCCAGAACATATGCAATTATGTGCTCTTTACAGGCACAAATACTTTTCCTGAATCACAGAATCACAG
>VXAA01003297.1:684686-712046 GCA_013399115.1 Anseranas semipalmata | reverse complement strand
CGGGAGGGGGTGCCCGTGCAGCTCCGCGCCGCGATCCGAGCGACGGACCCGCGGCGGGCTTGCTTCTGCCGGAGCCCCGCTTTCGCTTCCATCCTGCGGCCGGGGACGGAGTGGGAGCGCTGGTTTGGTCCGCCGGTGGTTGCGTGGTCCCCAGGTCAGCGTAGCTAGCGTTTCCTTGGGGTTTTCTGCCGTGCCTCCTCTGTGTGCTGCCAGCTGGGGTCGTTCCACAGCCCTGGATTTTCCTGCCCTCCGTGGAAAAGTGAAGAGGGAGGAATTGCGGTGTGTGGATGCCGGAGCCTTTGTTTTTGAGGGGATGACCCTCAAAATTTACAACGTGATACTGCACTAAAAAGAATGTTATGAAGATGTCTTACAAGGAAGTAAAGCACGAAAATCAAAGCTGCCGTACCTATTGAGCCACCTGTTCGTGTCTTAATGAGCTGGACGAGATTTTGATGCAGGATGCCAACGTCGACCTGTGCTTTGTCTTCGATGTGGCTGATGCGGAAGAGGGCGCAGGAGGACGCTGAGGACTGTCACTGATTCTTGACAGCCAGGAACCTGTCCACAACTCTGATGAAGAGAGAGGAAAGCCTTTCTCCCACTGCCTCCATTTGTGTTGACAGCCAGTCTTCCATTCCTAGAAACCTGCAGGCACTGTGAAAATGGTAGGTAAGTGGTTTTTTTGACCTTTATTACAACTTACTTTTCCATACAGCAGTATACACCTTCTGTCTTTTCCCTAGGACTTTCATTCATCCCCATCTTGGATGAGAGCTATGACTATGAGCTCTGCCCCATCTCTGCAAGTTAGTCTCCTGCTGTGTGCTCAAAACAGCAGTCCCGTGTGGTGAGAATGCAGTAGCTAACTTGGCCTCTCCCCTTCCACCCCCCGTTTTTTGTCTTCCCCATTGAATTGCTTCTCGCCACTTCCTGCTTAAAACAGCGATTCTCACTGCAGTTAGTTTGTATGCTAGCTTTCTGTCCAGCTCTGAGCCACCCCCTCACTGTGTTGCATACTTTTCTTCCAGTCCTCCTCCTGCCCCCAGTGCGTTTGCTGTAAGGTGTGCTCTTCTTAGAGAAGGACATTTGGGATTCTGTTATCAAGCGCGTAACGCCTTGTCAGTTGATCAAACAAACAGTTCCATTCATCAGCACAAATTCATTATCGCGTTGATCTTAATGGGTGTTTGTTTTCCGTTCAGTACTAGTACACTGCAGTAGTAATGATCTTTCAGGTCAAAACCATATCACACAAGGCTATTAGTGAAGCAGATTATTTTTTTTATTAGGTCTACACTGACAACAGAACATTAATGGCACTTGAAGTATGTATGTCCACAGGAAATAGGCAAGAAAACATGACATTACAGAAGGTGTTGATATGAGATTGAAATATTGCAGGGCTTGGCTTGCCTTTCCCCTGACTTCCCAGTGGCTCATGGTAGCCTCCCAGCCGTGCAAAATGTCAGTCTGTATCATAACAATAACGAGCAGCACTGCATGCTGCGTAGTATTTGTTTTGTCCCCTGTCCTTAACCTTTATAAATAGTTCACCCACCTCGTGCATCTTTTGTTAGGGCCGCCTGCAGAAGTGCTCGGTGCTATAACCTTAGCTCGATCTCAGTAGTGTCTTTAAATTGCTGTTAATTAATACTATGGCTTCTTGCTTGCTGGTGGGCAGTGCAGAATGGCACAGTCCATTTTGCCACCTGGAATAAGCTCAGACAGCTGCAGCTACTGCCCATCTCTAGTGTATGTCAATCCTAAAGCTGATCAGAGGAAAGGGCGGAAAAGTGACACCTCCCCAGAGATCAGGATGGGACTTTAGAGACGGCATCTCAAACTAGTGAGTTTTTATATTTCTTTCTGCTGTTGTGAAAATAGAACAATAACTGGTTGTTGCTTTTTTGTCCTATAGGAATTCTGAAGTTCCTAGACCCACGGGACTCCTACTGTTAACTGCTCAATGCCTGGCAAAGTTGAAAGAACAAAAGTGAAAAATTTTGACTTGGTGAAATCCTCTGAAAAACAAGAATACATAGTACAAGCATGGAGGGGATTTCTCAAAGGTGAAGAGCAGGGGAAAAAAGAAAAAAAGCATAGACGCTAAGATGGAGGGCCTTTCTCTGACCAAGGAGTTTGCAAAGAACAGGTTCGATCCGTCTGGGAAGCTAGCTAAAGAGATCTTCAAAACAGTGAGTAAAGTCCTGCAGTGAGCTAGGAAACTGCAGAACTGTCCGGGGCTGCAGAAGCAGCTAAGAGGAATACTGAACAACACTAGAAGGTGTGATCCGTGAAAGCTGCCGTTTGTTCTACACATCCTTCTTTTGACATCTCACTAAATCATATCAGCTGCAAGCTTCACCGTCCCCGGGGTAGGCTTTGGAGGACTCCTGCTGTTTGGGGCAGCGGGTTACCCCCTGGAACACCCTTCAGCAGCACCATTGCGTGGCAATGAAAGCAGCAGGGTGGGGGAACAGCGTTCAGATCTGCGCACCCTGAACACGTGTGGGTACCGTGCTGTTTGTGCCTCCTGCCCAGCACTGTGAAGAAAGGCTGCAGTGAAATGCTCAGCTGAAACGTCCCCTGGTACTTCGGTCAACACGCTGCTGAAGCATTTGAACTTGGTGAAAAATGAAGCTGGTGCTGAGACCCGAAGCAACGGAAGTTAGTGGCCTCTGCACTGATGGCCCCTCTGTTATTTTATTGATCTTTATTAATATAACAGCCTATTTAATAGGTGTTCCTGAGACCCTGACCTGTGCTGGTGCAGTACTCTGAGCACTGAGCCTGTCTGCTGTGCTTCCAGGAATTCCTAAAAGTGCTCACCAGGCAAAACAAGCCCGACATGTAAACACACAGCCCTCCATTCCTGTCCTGAACAAGCCTCTGAACAGTTGCTGATTTTCTTCTCAATACACATACATCCAGTGGTCTCCTCTAAGAGAAGAAAAAAAACCCGACCAAACAACTAATAAAGGCAAAACTCAGTTCTTTGACACATGAAAGAGAGAGACTGGTCTTGCAGATCAGAGTGCTTTGCTATCCCTAGCGCTTTGCAGACCATGCCAAGTAGTTCAGAGCCTTAGGTAGGGCAAGCATCTAAAGCAGGTACATGAAGGCGATTGTCTCTCAGCTGTCTGTCCCTCACAGAAATATCCATATTCTGTGTGACCGTTAACATTTGAAGAAAATAGTGCTTTGGCTGCTTTAAACCATCTAATTAACACTTGCTGTCTGTGCTCCCGTGCAGTGCTATAGTTTTGAAAGCTGCTTAAGCATTAGTTACGGGATTTTTGGTTCTCTTACACTCTAGAGTTCTAATAAAAGTCTTCATCACCTATGTACTAGTAGGTGGCAAAGAGAGTTCCTGCTTGAATACACGTTGTGTTAGCAGTGCTGGCAAGTCAAGCTGTTTTAGGAGAGAATGTTAGGCAGCCTTGCGGATGTAACCATTGTGAACTGCTGCAAGCCATATGCTTTGGGCAAATCTAGCACAAATTTCAGACTGGTGGAGGGAAATACATCTTTCTGGGTGTGATTTTGGAATGTATGTGTAAGAACAGCTAGTGGAAATACGGATTTCATTGAGTGCTGTAGAGTAGCACAGGAGTGCCTACCCACAGGGCTATCCGTAGCTGACAGCCTATACAACTGTTAGTACCGGTGCCTTTTTAACAGATTTCCTCAATCACAGCAGCTTCTGAGCCGCTGTACCAGGATGCTCAGCCACCCACAGATCAGGAATCACGGAGGCAGCCAGAGAGCAGGTAGCTAGATGGTCCTGAATGGGTGATGAAGGTCTCCTGGCTCTGCCACTCCACCGATGTGGCTGCTCGGTGGAGGCCTCTGCGCGAGTGTGAGAGAGACAGTTCTTTGCCAGAAATGGTGCTACACACAAAGATGTTCTGAGAAAAATCCTTCCCAAAGCGCTGTCTTCTTGTCCTCATTTTCCTCTTTGTTTCTGTCCACGTTTTCCTTCTCTTTGTGCCGCTGCAGGGAAGGGCAAAGGAAGTTGTGGTTGTTGCAGTAACTGCAGTCAAAGCTCGTTGGTAACACAGCTGCTGGCTTGCAAAACTGCCCCTCTCCACTGGTGAAACGTCCAAATATGCTAGTACAAACTGCTTTGGGTGTCTGCCTGACAGCTTTGTAGTGTGAAGTACCTAAAGTTTTGTGTTGTAAAGTACCTAAAGTTTGGTTAGGAGTTTGGAAATAACCCTTATTTGTGTTCTCTCCTTGCCCCTGTCCCTCTGGAAAACAGAAGGGCAGATCATGTATGTGAAAGACTTACGAGATGCTCTAGGTTTTGAGGCCTGCATGTGCTCTGCAGTGGGATCTGGTGAGCTTCCTCTGGCTGTCCCGTCGTGCTGTGAGGGAGCAGCAGAAGTACCAAGCAAAGGCATTTCTTTGGAGGAAATTCCTCCTTCCCTTTCTGCTTTCCTTGCATGGAAACATGTATGACACAGAAGTGGAAGTGGATGTTCACTTCAGTGTAGCTTTTAAACATTGGTTACTTCAAAATGAGATGCTTGGTATTCTTACTTGCTTTGAAGTAAATCTTCCAATGGAAATGAATTCTGAGCTCAGACAACCTTGTGCAGTGTCACAAGGAAATAGTTCTGAGTGAAGCTGTTCTTAAAAAAAAAAACAAAACAAAATATGAAGCGGTCCTTGAAAAAGAACCCTCCTCTTTCAATAAAGCACGGTGATTGATTGTCCTTATAACTGAAGCTGGTTTTGAAATTGTTTCCTTGACATCTGCAAATTGGATATTTAATCTCTTTTCCAGCTGGTGATGGTGAGTCCAACTTCAGAGCAGTACGACAGTTTGCTCCGGCAGATGTCAGAGAGAATCGACGAGGGATGCGGGGAGACCATCTATGTCATTGGGCAAGGATCAGGTGAGTCTAACTTCCTCAGGAAAACAACAGAAAACGTTAAAATGGAAAATAGGAAACATTAAATGAACTAGGAAAGCCTAGTTCATCTAATGACTGCTGCTGAAGGTAGTACTAACTTCTCCAGAATAACTTGGAAACCTCTGTAAAGTATAACAGAACATGTGGGACTTTTTTTTTTTTTTAACCCCACCAGCAACTGTCTTACGTACTTTTTGTATAAAATCATACAGGTTCTTTTGGGAAATAAGGCATTAGTTGTCTGGGAACACCAGCAAAGATGAAGGGTATAACATTGTAATACCGATTTTAGTACGGAATTCCTCGATGTCCAATGAAGGCCGTGTTGTGTCTTGTTTTGTTCACTTCTCCATTGTAAATAATATTTTTACCCCACAGGACTTCATTGGAGATACTTCAGATGGCCAAAATATATGCTGCTGAATTTCTTTGTTAGCATGTGCCTGTACTGTGGAGAGGAAGGTTTTCCTTTTCTCAGCATGAAGCCTTTAATGTCACATTCACTAGGGTGTGACTGCAGTCATTTGCCTTTGCAGATCTTAGCAGTTTAGCATGGGTTGCCTTTTTGTTCTTTTTCACAATTGGAGTATTTGCATCTGATGCTCATAAAATAATATTGAGCATGGCCTTGCTTTGAAATTGAAATTTCTTTTCTGACTTCTGATTTCATTTCGGGCTACTGCATAGCTGAGTACGGTGGGGATCTTTTCTGTAGGTTGAGGCTATTGGAAACAACATCCAACAGAAAAATAAAGAAAAAAAGATATTCCTGCCACTTTCTCATTTGCTTTGAGTGTCTATGGTTTTGATCATTGTGGATACCCCATGAGATGCCTGGGAGGCCAGTGAAGACTGCTGGGGCTCACTGCTTCAGCAGTGTTGACCCTTCCTATCAGCATTGACCCTTCCTTTTCTCCCTCAGCTCTTACTCACCCCTGTCCTCTACTTCTCATTCTCCTTCCTTGACTCAGGACCTCAACCGTGGCGCTTTTTGTTTTTGCCACCATCTCCACAACTTCTCAGTTTGCTTATGAGCTAGGTTGGAAATCGCCCAGCACCTCTACTTGTTTGAGAGCTGTGCAGTGGTTAACGTGCTGATTAGTGCACGCAAACTGCAGTTACTGCTTACCAGCTGGTGAGTCAGCCACGCATATAAATGACTGCACAGCAGTAGTTTTGGTCATCCAGGTGCTATGTGTCTCTCCGCCTTTCTTTGTGTGTTTTTGTTTTCTTTTTACCCACAAAAGAGGTTGTGGCCTGAGATCTGTGCAGCTTCTGAGCACCTAGGGTGTAGGGGAACAGCTGAGAGCTCTGGTGGCCTTTAAAGTGGCTAGGTGGTTGCCACTGGCTTTCTCTGACTGTCAGATCTTTGCTCGGTTGGGCTGTCCAGAGGCAAGAGTGCCTCCTTGTTTTTTTCTGGCCTCGTGCTCTTGTCAGCATTTCTTTCAAGTGCCAGGACGAAGGCAGTGAGACAGGCCAAAAACATTGTTTTAACTGGAGCATGCTGGGGCTAAAGGAATTTCTATGTGGGCCAGATTTGCAGAAGAAGTGGACTTGGGATGTGGTTTTTATGCAGTAAGCTGATAGTTTAAATTGCTTCCACATTTACTGGTTAACTGTGGTGATACTTCAGTCGCAGCTTTCCTTTTGTTTATGGTTTTTCCTCTATTGTAATGTGAGAGGAGATTTTCTATCAGACTGAAGGAAATGTACGCAAATCATCTTCAGCATGTGAAGGAAGGGAATTAGACAGAAATATATTTTTCTTGCCAATCCCTAAATTTTTGTTTGTAGTAATAGTAAAGAAAACTCTTTTAGGTGAAAGACGGTGCTTTTCTAATATTTTTTTAAGACTTAAAGTGAAGACCATCCTTTTTTCTCTTCGACAAAGGATGTTTATTCTGTTTACGTGGGTCCCCGTGTGAATCCTGATCGGCGTGAAAGTCCCGGGCAGAATGAAATTGCTGCTGGCTGTTGCAGGGTGGTGCTCACTGACTGTCCTTTGTCTCCTCAACCCCGTACTAGATGGGACCGAGTACGGTCTGAGCGAGGCAGACATGGAAGCATCCTATGCCACGTTGAAGAGCATGGCAGAGCAAATCGAGGCGGACGTGATCCTCCTGCGGGAGCACCAGGAGGCAGGGGGCAAGGTGCGGGACTACCTGGTTCGGAAACGTGTGGGTGACAACGACTTCCTGGAGGTCAGGTGAGGAGCTGGGTGGATACAGGGTTAGTCAGCAGCCCAGCTGCATTTTTACCCTGTGAGCAGTCTGTGATGCTGAGCCAGCAACGCTGACTTGAATCTGGGTGTTGTAGCTGCCCAACAAAGGGACTGAGCTTGACCACTCCTTGCTGATGAAATCTCCTTTTTGTTGTTGTTGCTGTCTCTTTTGTGCACAAACTGTTTGTGGAGATTTGCCTCTATATAGCTGAGGGCTGTTGTTTGGATGACAGCTCCACAGTTTAGGGATCTTTTCTGTGCTTGAATCCCAGTAGGGAGTCACAAGTGCACACATACCTGTGTGTGTATGTGCATATACACACGCTGCTGGAAGATAATACTTTTGACTAATGTTTCAATTCTACTCCAAGACTGATGATTCAAGTCACCTTCTAATGGACATCTAATAGTTTGTGTAATTTGACTTGAGAGTCTGCCCAGACTTGGATGGAATGGATTTCCAACGTTTGCCAACAGCCATAATTGCCACCTTTATCAGAGGCAGAAGGAGATTGCTATAGGAAGGGGTTTTCCCCTAAAAGGTTTCATTGTTGTTTGAGCTTTGCCTTTTCTGAGAACACCAATCTCAATTTCTGTGCTCTCCCTGGCACCTGGTGCTATTGCAACATGAAAAGTACAAAAAAGGCAGAGGGATTCTAGCCCAAACTGGGATTTAGTCTTTTCTTTTGAATTGCCACAGTGTGTGTATTTGATTGCAGAGACGAGGAGTTGGAAGAGAGATTCTGTATAGCACCAAGCAATTTTGGATTCGGCTCTCTGTGTTCTGGGCACCAGTGACGTATTTCCACAGTCTTCCACGTCCCAGTCCCCAGAGCCTGCAATGTCCCCTGTTAACTAGTAACTGTGAAGGGATCTCTGCTCTGCTGATGAAGGTCTAATATTTTTAAAATTTCTGTTTGCAAGTTAGGGAGAGAAGGCTAATTATTTGCAGTAGCAGTGGCATTTGTTTTTGTTTTTTGTTTGTTTGTTTGTCTTTTTTTCTTCAGGTATCAGATTTTACCAGGCTCCTTTTTCCTTTCCCCTCCAGGGTAGCAGTGGTTGGCAATGTGGATGCAGGAAAGAGCACGTTGCTGGGCGTCTTGACACACGGTGAACTAGACAATGGCCGAGGCTTTGCTCGGCAAAAGCTCTTCCGCCACAAGCACGAGATTGAGTCAGGCCGCACCAGCAGCGTGGGCAATGACATCCTGGGCTTCGACAGTGAGGGCAACGTGGTAAACAAGCCCGACAGCCACGGTGGCAGCTTGGAGTGGACAAAGATCTGTGAGAAATCCACCAAGGTCATTACTTTCATTGACCTGGCTGGTCACGAAAAGTACCTGAAAACCACCGTTTTTGGCATGACTGGACATTTACCTGACTTCTGCATGCTTATGGTAGGTAGCAAGAAAGATACATGGTACCAGCAGGAAGGGTGCCTTCACAGTTTTAGCACCTCAACTTCTTTCCTATTGCAAGGTCCTTGTGGGTTGTGGAGGGAGGAAGCATCTCCCAGAGGTGGAGAGCAGCAGCCACTGGGGGTTTCTAGCCAGGATTCTGAAGCAAATGTCCCAGGACAGTCGGTCACAGAGAGGTCCGAGGTGTGTGATTCTTGAAAAGTGAAAGGTTTCTAGATTCCAGAACACCTGGTTAAAACTGTGGAGAAGTGAGTCCTTGGCCAGTGTCCGTGAGCATTTGAAGTGAGCTGGGTCTGCTCATACAGTCCCAGCGACGCATCTACAACCTAATCACAGCCTACTGCATGTCTGACGCGAGGCCTCTGTAACCCAGCTCGCTGCAGGAGGAACAGTTACATCAATGTATTTTGTATCCCTGCTGTAGGTTGGCAGTAATGCTGGGATTGTAGGAATGACCAAGGAGCACTTGGGCCTGGCGCTTGCCCTCAACGTTCCTGTCTTTGTTGTGGTGACCAAGATCGACATGTGCCCTGCCAACATCCTTCAAGGTGAATCCTACAAGCTCTCTCCAGGCTTGTTCCTTACCTCTGTATGTGCTGTTGTGCCTCCGTTTGGGTTGAGGAATCGCTGCTGGAGGAAAGCTGCTTTGTCTGGTTTTGACTGTGTCTTACATGCCTCCCAGAAATTTTCCCTTGCCTGTTTGGCAAGGCAGTTCACTTGTAGTCACCATTTCAAAGTTACCTAGTTTGGGGGGCTCAGCTGGGCAACAAAAAAGTGTTTGCTATAGGATTTTGTTTAACTCAGCTCTAAGGGGAGAAGTGTACAGGTGGGGTTGTGGTTTTGCTTTCTCTGTGGGTATTTAAACCTGGAGGGAAAGTCTGGAAATCTGCTTTCCTTCTTGCCCGCAGTTTGAATGTGAGCTATAGCTGTGGTCAGACTTGTCCTCTGGCAGCAGCTAGGTGAAGGGGCAGCTCCTTGTTCCATCCTGCTCACCTGGGCACTTCTCTGATATGCTGGCATAACTACGGCAGCTCCTTCCTATGTCTGAACAACCACCCAACACATAATAAAGTCATGGTTCAAAGCAGCTGCATGTGTGAGTTATGGCAGCAGGACTGGAGCAGACACGGGTGAGGGATGGCAACGAGCAGCAGGAGCTAGCAACTTCTTTGCTCAGCAGCAGATAAAGCAGCACATCTAACCCCAGCAGTGGCCCTTTAACCTATGCTTCACATTTTTTCAGACTGTGACCAACTCTCACCTTTAAAATTCTCTTGATGTGTTTCTCACACCTTCAGGAGCATGCTGTGGTTAATTGGAGTGATGCTTTTTTTGATAAGCAGTCCTGAGGATCAGGAAAGTGGATGGTCCCTGTACCGTCTGTAGTTGGTTCATTTTTGTAAAAATCCTGAATATGTTTCAGGCAAACAGAAACATGTGATCAAAAGATAATCTGAATATCTCTATAATAGATATTTGGCAAATAAATGCGAGGCCTGACCATAACATAATAACTGGGAAGGAAAGAAAATGTTTGGCTCGGTGAGGAGAGAAGAGCTTCTCCTGGGAGAAGCCACTCCTGTGTCATGTTCTGTTTAAATTAAATAGACACAAGATTTGGCTCAAACGTATCTGCGAAGAGCAGATGGCATGATTAGATGTTTGTGTTTGTATCCAAAACATTACTCTCCCATAGGCGATCATTTGTTCACAAAAAACATCTAATTGGATGACAATTGTAGAATATAAATGATTTGCTCTTTTAAGCTGTTATTAGCCTTTTTTTTCCCCCTCGTGTTGCAAGACACTTTGCAGGAGACTGATGCTAGTGCATCAGGTGTTACCCCTGCTGGGTGACAGATACGAAGCTTAGAAAATAAATTAAAAATAGGCAAGAAATCAAAGCTGGGAGCTGGGAGATTTGTCCCAAAACAGTTACTTCTGGATCTGGTCCCCCTACATTGTCCCAGTCTGTGATGCTGATCTTTACCCTCCTCATTCTTCTCTAACCTTCTACGGCAGGTTGGTTGCCAGCCAAAGTATTTTGAGGTTTGTTCAGTCAGAACTGATTTCTAATTCACATATTCTCAAATTATTTCAGTTCCTGAGTGCTGGTGATTTTCATTGAATTCAATAAGAGAAATCCTTTATAGGAAGAGGAAATATTTTGTAACTACTTAAAGCTACTTAATAGACAGCTATAAAACTTCACAGCATTGCACTTGTAGCTGCAAACGTGTGTCTGTTCCTGTACGGTGTTGCTTGGCAGCAGGCATGAAATGGAAACTGGAATGGCTCCTAAGTCCCACCTTGGCTGCAGCAAACTCATAGAGGCACTCACACACCTTTAGCCATCTTCTCCTGTCTATTTGTGGCAAGAGTACCAGTCTCCCTTCAAAACCCAACAAAAGCGATTTGTAAAGGCGGGAGATGCTGCCCTAACAATATTCATTTCACCCTTTAAGAAACCCTGAAGCTGTTACAGCGACTGCTGAAGTCCCCAGGGTGCAGGAAGATTCCCGTGCTGGTTCAGAGCAAGGATGATGTCATTGTAACAGCCTCCAACTTCAGCTCAGAGAGGTAACGGGAGCAGAGGAGAGTCGTTTCTCTTTCGGTCCTATTTGGAGACTGGGTGAGAAGATTCAGAGAGAGAGTCCCATTGTCTAGATGTGTTCAGGTTGTATTTGCCATGTGGTGTGTTGATTCCCTAAGAATGTGTTGATCCTGAGATTGACCTGCTTGTGTTCCCCTCTGAGGCAGGAATGAGAGGCTGCTCCTGAGCAGTCTGCAGAAGATGGCAGGGCACTCAGCTTCCTTCAGTCCTGGAACCTTACACCTTTTCCTGAATGTCATTAGAAGACAGAGACAATGCTGCAGGGTTTCAAACATGGGGTGTTTTGCATCTGACTGCTTGCCAGGCTCTCCCTTCCTAGCACTGTGTATTGAATACAGTCCAAGATTTTGGATGTCTTCCTACATGTGGAATCCCAGGCAGGGAGGTGAACTAACTCCATTTTCATCCATTTTCCTTTACAGGATGTGCCCAATTTTCCAGATTTCGAATGTCACTGGAGAGAACCTAGATTTGCTGAAGATGTTTCTTAATCTCTTGTCTCCACGGACCAGTTACAGGGAAGAAGAACCAGCAGAATTCCAGATAGATGATACTTACTCTGTCCCGGTAAGGGACCTGGCATTTGGAGGAATTTGTTCTAGAGCTCATCTGCTAGTGTGGTTGAGTAACCCTGATTACTGGTGTTTCTTTTTTGGTCTAGGGTGTAGGAACGGTTGTGTCTGGGACGACACTGAGAGGCCTAATCAAGCTGAATGACACCCTGCTGCTGGGGCCAGATCCCCTTGGCAACTTCCTACCTATTGCTGTCAAGTCCATCCACCGCAAGAGAATGCCTGTTAAAGAAGTGCGGGGAGGCCAGACTGCCTCCTTTGCTTTGAAGAAGGTGAGATGATCTGCTCTAGACCCCCAGAACAGGAGTTGCTCCTGTAACTTTAGAGTGCTCTTGGAGTTCAGCTGCAATTGGACTGCTTCTGCAAACCTCAGCTACCTCATTTTGTGGCACAGTGAAGTCCCATAGAACCCCTGTAGGTCCTATGTCCTGGTTGTTCCACTTAACAAGTGCCAGGTAAGAGCAGTGGGACCCAAGGTAATGAGGAATAGCATTGGAGATGTGTAACAAAGCAAGAAAAGTCTCCTGTGCTGCAAATCCATTAGTGTCCTGGGCAAGGTATTTACACTATGTGTGTTCCTCTCAACTGTTAGGACCAGCTGTGTGATTTGGGGTTTAAAAATGTTCAAAACTTGGTGCAGTTCCTCCTGTGAAAGGTTTCTGTCAGTAGAAGCTGTGCTAATTACAAGGGGATGTAGTTTAACCTGTAACAAACTTCATGTGTTCAAACTTACATTTTGTGTTAGCAGACATCATGCTTTTGGGGAGATCATCTGTCTATAATGTGCAACCAGAATGCATGTGTTGCTTTTAAAAGATCAGTGAGTTAACATGTCTGTGTCAGTGTCCAGCATTCCCACACTCTGACTAAAACTTACTCGGAAATTTCAGCTGAACGTGATTTTTGCAACCTTTGCATAATGTCATTGCCTACTGCTAAACGGCTCTTGCTTTGCCTTTTGGTGGGCATGAGTTAATATCTGTGAAATCCCTCAGGATCCTTCTGGATGCAGTCAGCCAGAAAAGCAAATTTCTTCCCTGGAGAATCATATTAAAGTTTTTTTGTGTCTCTGCTTTTCAGATCAAGCGTTCTTCCATCCGGAAAGGCATGGTAATGGTTTCACCCCGCCTGAATCCACAAGCGTCGTGGGAGTTTGAAGCAGAGATTCTGGTGCTCCATCACCCCACCACCATCAGCCCACGGTATCAGGCCATGGGTATGTGTCAAAGTGTTGTCTCATCTTTGTTTCCCAGTGGTAATAGTTTACATCAGCTCTAGCCAAAGGTCTTTTCACTCCCAATGGCTCTGTCAACCTGATTATAAGCCATAGTTCTTGTTTTAACTGCCCCAGCAATCCATTAGAGAGAGGAGAGGGAACTCTACAAAGAAGAGTAGTGGGGAGAAATAAGTAAAAAGGGGGTCTGTGACTCCGAGTGTACTTGTAGCCTGCCTGAGCCATATTTCCATGGTGCAAAGATACTTAAGCTTCCAGTGCAGAGAGACTCATTTAGGGTCCTGCCCTCTAGCCCAGCTGCTTGGTGTGTAGGATTCTGTTAAGGGTGCTTCAGGAAAGTCTCCATTCAAAGGTAACTGTTCTAGCTTATACGTGTTTTCTTTTTGAGGACTGAACAAAGGCAGATGCGTGACCCATATAGTCTATGGTATACAGTAGATTTTTACATTTGAAACTCAGCACTGTTAGCTGTAAAGTACCAAGAGCTGCCTTAGATGTCTGTCTGAAGCTTATTCCACTAATGGCACCGGCTGTTGAAAGCCTTTGTGCATTGCATTCACAGTGCATTGTGGCAGCATCCGTCAGACAGCCACGATTCTCAGCATGGACAAGGACTGCCTGCGGACAGGGGACAAAGCCACAGTGCACTTTCGCTTCATCAAAACCCCGGAATATTTGCATATAGACCAGCGACTGGTCTTCCGTGAAGGCCGCACCAAAGCTGTGGGTACCATCACTAAGGTAAAGGCTGAAGAGTCCAACTTTTTTTGCCCATTAGCTGCTTTTGGCACTGAGAAGCCAGCAGGAGAATCTGGATGGCTCTGGAAAATTGAGGGAGCAGGCTGTCCTTTGATCACAAACGTCAGCCCTGACATGGGTTGCAGATGACCAATATGCTTTGCTGTGTGGTGGGTCTTGGCTGGTTCAAATGAGGAAATGAGAAGGTAGGGGGTGACCCAGATGCCTCTGATTCTTAAGGCCTGGTCTCTTTCTGATAGCTTCCAGCTGGTCCCTTTGAGTCACATTGTGGAGGGCTGTGTGTCACCTCAGCTGAGGGGCACTTTCAACCCTGTAGGGGTTCTTGAGGGCAACTCAGGGTTTCTTTGAACAGCTACTGTCTGCATTCTTCTCCCGATGTACGTCGGTATCGGTTGTCCAAAGGCTATTTGTTAAGAAGCAACAGTGAACCTTGCCAGTTGGCCTAGCTATTTTAATGCTGCTTTTGTCTTCTCCCTTTGTAATATGCAGTTACTCCAGACCACCAATAACTCACCGATGAACTCCAAGCCCCAGCAGATCAAGATGCAGTCAACAAAGAAGGGAGCTCTTACAAAACGAGAGGATGGTGTTCCCCCAGTTGGGATAGCAGCTGGGGGCCCACCAGCAGGGGATGAAGCCCCCTCAACAGCTGCAGCACCACCAACACCTACTGCCCTGCAACCATCGGTAAGTGAGGGGAACAGTGTGTCTCTTCTAGCTGTTTGCATCCTGTTTTCCAACCTGGATGACTCTTCGTGGCTGACCTTTCAGCAGCTAGCAGCGTAGGGTCCTGGGACAATTCAAGTTGGACCTCAAGTTGGTCCAGTCCGACATCCTGCTCTAAGTAGTGCTAGCTGTGAAGTGAGACCAGGTTGCTCAGGGTTTTATCCAGTCATATCATGAAAATCTCCATGGAGGAAGACTGCGCAACTGCACTTGGCAATGTTTCACTACTTGACTGTGCTTGTGGTGAAAAAGTGCCTCCATATACCCCGTGGCTGAAGTAGTGAAGCATCTAACAAACACTCACAAAATGGGTCTCTGCTATCTAAATGAAAGGTAGAGCATCCCTGCACTAGAGAAACTACAACCTAAGTAGTGGTGTCAGGCACAGGTCATCTGCCCTCTCAAGGAGGGACGATGGAGATGTCCAAGGAGAAGGAAAGGCCTTTCATTTTCTAGACAAGATTAGTCCAAGTTGTTTTGTTGATTAAGACTTCTCAGCTCAACTTGTCCAAGAAGGATACCTAGCTGGTGTGAAAGGAACAGAAACTCCGTTCTAACTGCGAGCTTAGGGAGCTATTTATCAGCTTTATTACATGGATCTCCTTTTACTGTACTTATCTAGTAAGCAAATGGTTCCGAAACTGACTCTGTCAAGACAATCGGTCAGTGTTCTTCCTTTTACTTTCAACTATTGTAGTTGCCATTGGTCAAGTCTCACCCTCTTGAGCCAGGCTGGTTGCTGAAGGAGGGCCCTCTGGCAGAGGTTCTTCCCTGTGCATATGCTTGTGGTTTCTTATTGATCCCTAATCTCCTCCTTTGTTGTGGAATCACTGTGGTTATACGAAAGGCTCCTAGCTCGATCTTTGTTTTGTCCCTTCCCCTGAGAGTCTGTGTTGCTTTTGCTCTTGCTTATCTTTGTCTCTCTCTCCTTGCTGCTTCCCCTCAGCCTGCACTGGATGAAGAGCCCCACATCCGTGAGGGCAATAAGGTATTTGGCTGTTTTAAAAGAGAACGGTGGGTTTGCTGGCTGGAGGCTGGGGACAGAGTCATGTTAGCAAGAGAGTGCTGGGAGGGGGGCTCTCCTTCCATTCCCCACAAAGCCAAGGGAATCCGAGGCCTTGATTTTCCAGATGCTGAGCCCCATGGCCCCTGCTGACTCTTACAGGAGTTAAGCATTCGGAATATTGGGAGATCAGGTCCGCCCCAGCTTGAAGGCCCAAACTTCATGGTGCGTCTGTCTCTTCCTGCCTTCCTTCATGGTGTGTCTGCCTTTTTTCCTTCCCGCAGTAGTAAGCAGCTGATCAGTCACAACTGCCATCCCAGTTCTGGAAGTGTGTGTTGAGCTCTGGCTGTGTTGATATTCTGCTTTAGAGGTTACTGCACACTAAGGTATCTCTTCGTGTTTTTCAGTCAAAAGTTGGAGGAGGAGGACGGCGACGTGGAGGTCAGCGCCATAAAGTGAAGTCTCAGGGAGCCTGTGTGACTCCTGCCAGTGGCTGCTGAATTTCTTACTCCTCCTGCTTCTGAGGAATTCCTACCCTTCCTATCATTTCTTATCCAAAAGATCCAGAGCAGCTTAAACCAAAACCCATCCCAGCTGATTGGCTGCAGAAGAATCTTCCCTCCTCCCCAGAGGAAATGATGGAGAGGAGCATAACTTATAAGCTAATGAAGGTGATAAGACACACAGAACTGAGTAACTGACACCTTCCTCCTCCCCCTATCGACACATTTTTGTACATCATGGGCTTAGTTTTTATTCTTATTAGTTTTTATTATATTCTGTGTGCATGAAGATGAGAGGAGAGTCTGGATAGAAGCAAGAAGAGCCAGTTAGCTGCCTCCCTCCTCCCTCACCCCATTCTGTCTACAGGACTTGCTGCTCTCTCCCATATGCTGTCTCAGATCCAGGGGGCTGTCAAACACCTGAAACTTCAGACTTACAAAGGTTAAAACAATGTTGTTTAAGGTGGCTCCCTATGGCGTTGTTTCCTCACCACTATGGCCACATGCCATACATGTTTCTGGATTCTCCCCCATCTCACACTATTTGTCAGTGGGTTTGATTTCATGTTGTAGTGACTGAAGTTTGAAGGAGACAATGGTAAGGAAATTCATTAGTTGGAGGTCTAAGAGGGAAGCAAATTGAAAAGCAGTTCTTGATCTTAAGTTGAGGAATCCTATACTAAAAATATCCTTCTCAAATACGTTAATAGCAGTTAAGACTTTAATTAGAGACAGAATTAAATGGGCAGTCATTTGTCCATCCTGTTCCCCTTCCCACCCTGCTGCTTTTCCTATTGTCTGTTCAGTGCGTTTTGGAGCAAATCTTACTTGCCTCTCAAGGCTGTGGCAGCTCAATTAGCAGTATTAAGAATATTGTGCAGGAACACTCAGTCCGTCCCTTGAGCCAGAGAAAGAGTCTTCTCACCTCGATGGCCAGAGATCACAGGTGGGAATATACCTTTGAAACAGAGACACCGGGCAGACATGACCTCCCCTTGATTTTGTTTACTCCAGGATTTCCCAAATGTTTTCTAGAACTCACTGGCCGAACTGTGCCATGATGGAGATGATTGGAATTGTCTTCTCCCCTCTTGGCCAAAGAGGGCAATGATGAATTCGTACCAAACTTACAGAAGTGCTTTCAGGTTTGGAAGTACATGGTATTTTTTCTGACTTTCATTTTGTTTTGTTTTGTTTTATTTTATTTTATTTTATTTTATTTTATGGTAAATTCTGGCTTCAGGAAGGCCCTGCAAGGACACAATGAATTATCAGTATCATGTTTTTTAACCCCGGGCTGTGTGAGTGATCAATTCCCTATTTGTTCTTATCTCTCTTCTTCTTACCCTGCCTCTTCACTTGGCTCCCTGGAGGACAGGACTTATCCTCTGCAGGCTTGTGGTGAGCAGTGGGAGTGCGTGAACTTCTTGAGGGAGGAGGTGTTACCAGCAAATCGCTGCTCTCCCCAGCAGGTGCGTCAGCCTCGGTTTCTTTGAGGGCCTCCTTCTCCAATGAAAGACTTCTAATTGGAGGGAGGCTTTAAGGTTTCTGTCCCTCTTCAGAGGGTTGTTGCTGTTTCTCACCCTGTGGTGACTGCCAGAAGTGTGGAGATCATTCCAGCTCACCTTGTGGTTTGAGGTGGGCTAGAAAGCCAACTGAGCAAGAGCAGACAGTAGGACTTGAGGGAAGAGCACATCTCCTGATGCTGGTGTCGGCACTCCAAAAGCATTAAGCAGCGTGGGAGAGGTGAGGGATCCGGATTGGAGCTGAGGGTACTTTGCCTTAGAGACTGTAGCGGCCTGAGCACGGGTGGCAGCGGGGAGGTTAGACAGTCCTTTCCAAGCTCTGTACCTAAACACCAGCGCTCCCCTGGGGAGGGAGGAACTATAGGCGGCTACAACACTAATAGCACCCGCATTGTGAGGGGGTGTGAAGTGTGGCTAAGCAGGGCACGAGGGCCTGTTGGGTTTATGTCCTGGCCCTGTAGCAGCATCAAACTGCATCTGATTTCACTGCCCTCTGCTTCCGAGGGGAGCAGAGGGCCCCCGGCGGTTTTCTCTTTCTCCATTCCTTGTGCTCCGAATGAAGGAGACTGCCGAGACTGGAAGAGGGTTTACTTCAGTTCGGGCGAAGGAGGTGGTGCGATCTCTCTTTTGTGACCAGCATTCAAAGATCACTCAGGCTGGCGTGATCTATAAAATAAATTTTAAAAAAGTTTGTTCCAAGTTAAAGGCTGTCTTGTCGCTTTCTGTCCCTCTGGAAAACCAGCGCTTGCAGCTTTAACACCGAAAGGCAGAACGAGAGCGTTAGCCTGGCACCGCGTTCCTCTGCTGAGCAAAGTCCCCGGGAGAGCTGCGGCTGAGCCCCTGCACAGCCCCTGCAGCTTTTGCTTTGCGCAAGAGTTGGTGCTTCTCGGCGGCGGCGAAATGAGACCGCTCGCATGGTGTGAGCTAAGCAGCGCGTGTGCCTGTGTGTGAAGAGCTGCTGTAGCAAATCGTTCGGGGCCGGCTCCACCTGAGGCACTTTGCCTGCTGGAAGATGTAGGTTTCGAGCACAGCACCATCGCTGCCTGCAAAAGCATGTGCTCCCCGGGCAGGCCTTTGCAGGAGTTGGCGCCTCACCTGTTTCTCTAAGTACAGTAGGACTCTCCAGGGCTTGGAATTGGCCTTTTCCTGCCTCCTCGGTTGATCTCGGGTTCACAAAGGCTTTTCCTGCCCTGCATGGTCCTTTCTGCATACAGGTAAGTGTTGGGCTGGGAGCTGGTGGGAGCCAAGCACAGGCTGTGCAGGCAGCAGAGGTGCACGCTTCCCTCTTCACCCCGAGCCCTTCGGCCCGAGGACCAGCACCCCGTCCCTTTCCGTTTGTTGCCCATATCAGCTGATCCATCTGCCCCATCCCCGTTTTTCTGCAGCCGTCCCCCAGCTGGGACGTGGATGTGCCCAGCATCCCCGCCCAGGGAAAACCAGTGAGGACGGTGATGACCAGTCCAGGGCCAGTAAAGAACAAACCTTTAAGGTGGCCTTGGGCCTTCCTTGACGTGAGCCTGCCTCTGGTCCATCCTGGTTAGGCAGATGCAGGTAAGCACAACAAACACCAAGCTTAGCAATTCCTGCCCCAACAGCTCTTCCCCCAAAACACAAAGCACCTCTGCTGTGCACTATGGAGAGCCAAGGCTGGGTCACGGCCATGGCCATTGCACAGCCAAGGTCTGTCACAGACCCATGGCACAACTAGAAGTCATCAAGGATGCAGGCTTTTGATCAAGTGTCCCAAGGAATTCAAGTTTGTAAGAGTAGGTGTTACTTTTTCATCCCTCCTCCAAGCCATTTGGGCATCCTCGAGGCTGCTGTGGACCAGGTGAAAGCCCTCGGTGCTGTAGGAGCATGAATATCCAGCGCCTGTGTTCAACCTCCTGCGAGCAAAGTAATGCTCTGGCCAAATGGGTGGTAAGGAAACCTGCTTCCCTATGGTTAGAGGCGGCGTGCCAGGCTGGAAAGTAAGGAGTTGGCATGAGAATAAATAGAATAGCTCCAGGAATAGTGCCCTTGACTAGCTGTGTCTCCTTCCCACCAGCAAGTTCACCCGCAAAATGACCAAACAGCTCTCAGTAGTTTTGATATAATTTATTTGTCTTGGTCTTTTTTTCTTTCTTTGCATAGGCATAAATTACAATCTGTTGATTAAAAAATAAAATGAACAAAACAGTGCAGCATTTGCAACAGGCTACAGCATCAAGTACACATTCACCTCCTGCCTGTAACCATCCATTTATGCAGGGCTGATTTGTAACACTTGTGGAGGGCAAACCCAGAACGAGGGAGGATAAAGGAGGAAAATGGAGTACATAGGGGAAGCCTGCTCTGCCAGCTGCCTCGTGATTCTCCTGCCTCAACCTGGTGCCTCAGCAGGAGGGTTAAATACCCCTGGGCAGGAGATGCACTGTGCTGGAGCAGCAGCTTTACATGCCCTTGCAGCTCAGGAGAGCAGGGAAGCGTGGCACAGATCCTGCAAGCTGCTGCTGCAAAGAGCCAGCAGGGTTGGCATTTGGGCTGCAGCCCCAAACCGAGACAGCGTTTGGGGGCTGGAATCTGCGCTGCCCCTCGGTGTGCCCTCCTGGGGCTCCTCGCCTCTAAAACCAGCGCTGGTCCCTGGGGAGGAGCACATACACCAGGGGTGGCCTCAGTTCTGCCCCAAGGGTGTTTCACCCCAGAACAGCAGAGGCTTTCAGGTTTTTCCCGCAGGGATCCGACCTTTCATCCCCAAGGCCCTGGGCTAGCACCCCCTCGGAGGGAGCAGGGATCCTGCTCCAACTCCGTTCCCTTTTCCCACCTCTCACCAGCATGCCCATTTCACAGAGCATCTTTTGGGCAAACACCCTGCGTGCCCTGACGGTCCAAGGGAAGAAGCCACAGGCGAGGGGGCCAGAAGGGACATTAAGAAGAGGCTTTTCCAGCCCAGTGGTGATGGCATTTCCTCCAGCAGACGGAGAACCATAAGCGAAGGGAGAGCTTCACCTCCGCTGTTTCTCATCAGATTAAACACAGAACCGCTCTGCCAGGCCTGGGACAGGTCTGGGCGCTCCCCGCAGCGTAACTGCGCACGCAGGGCGCTCACAGGAGACGTGACTCCGAGGCCAGCAGGCAGCTGCAGACAAGCTTAAAATAACTCGGGCTGCGGATGCCAAAAGCTGAGGCTCCGTGCTCAATATAGGAGAGAATTTCTCTCCAAGGGAGCTGGCTGCGGGGCCGCTCTCCCCCGGCAGCGGGGCCTCCCAGCTCCCGGGGGGATTTGAACCGGTCGGAGCTGGGGACAGCATCGTCCTCGTCCCCCCGGGGCCAACACGGCCCCGTGCCCTCCTCTACGCCCCTTGCCCTGCGGCTCTCCAAGCGGAAAGCCCAGAGCAGGAATGGCCTCTCAGTGCCCCCCCAGTGCCTGGGAGGACGATGCCAGCATCCTACAGGGCTGAAACACTACACACGAGCCCTTCAGCTTTTAATATCAATTATTTTTTTTTCCAACTAAACGCAAGACAAATGTTGAGGTTAGAAACACTACCCAGGAACGTAAGCTGAGTTAGAAACCAGGCGTGCTGCGGGCTGGTGGGGTGGCTTTGCAGGTCCCAGCGAGCGTCCTCCACCCCATCTCCCACAAACCAGCAAGGGACGGAGGAAATTGTGCCCAGCCCTGGGGCAGCAGGTCCCAGCTACAGCTGCCTATGTACACAAGCACCCACGGGCGAGCAAGCTCGGAGGACGTCCTCGGGAGCCGGGAGAGCTGCCGGCACCCCGCGGAGGTCCCTGTCCCACCGGTCCAGTTTTGCTCAGCTTACTTTAGCTTATCCTACTTGCGCGCGTATCCTCGTGCTAAGCAAAGCTCTAGCCCCGCTGCGAGTCGAAGCCGCTCGCCCGAGCGGTACCACGTCACAGACCGTCCTCCGCTTAGGTAGAAATTGCATGGAAAAAGTTTTTCCTTTGTTATTACAAAAAAAAAAAATCCCCGACACCCTAACTGGAAAACAGCCCCCCCTTAAAAAAAAAAAAGAACAAACCCATTAGGGGAAGCAGGCGATGGTTTTCAAATAGCATCCTCAAGCTTAAGGACCATGAGCCGGACAGACAGGCGGACAGGCGTCCCCAGGCCCGAGGAACGCAGGGCTCCCTCGCTGCTGCTGGCACCATCGCCGAGACCCGGCACGGCCACAGGAGGGCTCGAGCGGACAGACCCCAGCACGGGGCTGGCTTTGCAACCCGCACCTGCTGCGTTCCCCCCCCCTTGCTGCCCCCAGCCTTTACTTTTATATTAATACTTCATTAATACTGTCTTAATTGCCCTCTGCCAGCTCGGTAGGGAAGGTTTGGAGGTCTTTAAGATCTCAAGAAACGTGGAGGGGAGGGGAGACGTGCTGCATCGCGCACAGCCTGTGGCAGTGACCCCCCAGCCGTGGGGAGGTTTCGTGTGCCGCCAGAGAGGGGGCCGCACGGCCCCAAGTAGAGAAACGAGCTTCAAAAGTCAAAGTGTCCGAAACGCACCAAAAGCTCTCGCCTCACCCCTTTGCAGGCAAAAAGTCCTCTCCTCCGCAAGCAGCAGCGCAGGCAAGGCGAAGGGCAGCGCATCCTCCTGCATCCCACGACGTCCCCATCCGAGCCCCCGCCGGCAGCCGGGGGGGGTCAGTGCGCCGGCTCCCCGTGCACGCGGAAGCGGTAGATGCAGGTGTACTCGGGGTGGCCCCAATTGCTCAGCACCCGCAGCTCCACCAGCTGGAAGGCGCCCACGTCATCACCCTTGGGGACAGGGGTGAGAGATGTCATGGAACCGCAGAGTGGTCGAGGTGGGAAGGGACCCCTGGAGGCCCCCCTGCCCCAGCAGGGCCACCCAGAGCAGGCTGCCCAGGGCCACCTCCAGGCAGCTTTTGAAGGTCTCCAAGAAGGAGCCTCCACGACCTCTCTGGGCAGCCTGTGCCAGTGCTCGGTCACCTGCACAGCACAGCAGTGCTCCCTGATGGTCAGGGAGTTACAAAGAGAGCGGGAGCGGGAAGGGCAGCAGGAGGCAGGATGGCCTCCCAACGAAAGGCTCAAGGTGGCCATCACCCCCGTACCCCATTTCACAGGCTGAGGGCTCTGAGGACAGGGGGACCGTGCGACCCCCGCCACACACACATCCTCAACACCATCACCCCATCTCCTTCCCGCGGTTCGGTGCTCCGGCAGCACCGCCGTGCCTCACCTTGAAGTAAAACGTTTGGATGGGCTCGCCGTCCTGGTCGTAGGTGAAGCGCCCCAGGAGAAGGCCCTCCTCCTCTCGCTCCTCTTTCAAGCCCTGCGGGGAGCAGGGAGGCAGAAAGGGAGAGCTGGGGGTGATCAGCATGGCCAGGGTGGGAGAGGGAGATGGAGGCATGAGGGCGCTCCCCAGCCTCCCCCATCCCTCCCGTCCTCCCCCACGGGCATCCTTCGCCATCCTCCCCCCTCGGCTCTACTCACGTAGACGGTGAAGTCCTTGGGGGCGCTGGGGATGGTCCCCTGGGGCGAGAGGGCTTTGGGGACGTGCTCCAGCGTCACGGCCGTGGGGCGGATGAGGCTGGAGAGGCGGATGACGGCGAAGCCCTGGGAGCCGCGAAACGCCCAGCAGTTCCCAGGGTTGACATCTGGCTACGCGCGCGGGAAGGAGACACCAGCCCTTAGGTATCAGCAGCAACGTCACCACCATCAGAGCGGTTTTTCCTCCCACCAACACCGGCCTGGCCGCTCGCTTTTGATGCCCAGCATCACCCCCACTCCGCTAAAACCCCACTGTGCCGCCCGTCCTCCCCGCAGCGGGGTCTCGCCCCACTCCCCAGGTGCCCACCTGCAGGATGACGCGCGGGGACTGCGAGTGGTACCACAGGGGGACCCCAAACAAGCTCAGCAGCGCTGTCCTCGTCTCATAGGTTTCGGAGCAGCGGGTGTTGATGACGCTGGCCCCTGGCACGGCAAGGGGAGGGCAGGGGTAAGCCGAGCGCCAGCACCCCACAGAGCCCCCCCTGGCTCACCCACCACCACCTACCCGCCGACTCCAGGGCGTAGTCGACCAAACCCACGCGGTCCTCGCTGTAGCGCTTCAGCGCCTGGCCCACGATGAGGTGCACTTGCTGCAGGGGGGGGAGCAGAGGAGGCGAAGTCACGGCCAGGGGGTCCTGCCCCCCTCCCCAGCACCGCCAGCCCAGGGGGCCAGAGCCCTCCCCGCGGAGCAGGCGGGCGATGAATCACCGCGGCAAAAGTGAGCGGACGCGCGCTTGGCTGCAAAGCCTCATTAGAGGTTGCTAAAAATACCCCCGAGGAGAAGCGCGGTGCAAGGAAGCGGCAGCGCCTGGGCAGGCTGGGCTCGCCCTTCCCGATGCCGATGGATGCGAGGGGCTCACCCGGTCCTCCCTGGCACCGCGGGACGGGTGCGAGCTCCCCCCCGCCCAGCAAATCCGAGGTCCCAGCAAGGCACCGGGGCGTCCCCCGGGAGCCAAACCCGTGAGCTGGGGCCTGCCAGTCCCGCTCGATCCCACCCTCCGCAGGGAAGTGCCAGCAAATCTTCCCAAAGCAAACAGGCTCATTTTTTCCTGTGCCGTCATCCCGCTGAAACGCTTTGCCCAAAATGACTCAGCAGCGCTGCTGGGGACGGGGTAAGCGAGGCGTCCCAGGCTGCTCGCGAGCACCATGGGGCCCCCCACCTGTGACTGTCACCGTGTCCCTGGGGCTCACCTCCTCCGTCACCCCCCCGGCACCCCCTTGCCGCAGGGCCACGCCGATGCCGGCCGAGGCATCCCGCGCCGACAGCCTGCGCTCCTCCTGCACTTTGGCCAGGATCTTGCGCTCCAGGGCCTGGAGCTCCGCTTGCAAGTCCTCCCGCTGGAGGACGAGGGCGGCCGCGCCGTCCCTCTGGGGCTGCGACAGGAACCGGCCGATCCACGCCGGCATCTGCGCTTCCACCTGAAACCATTGTGGCAGGGCTCAGCCCCGGTGCCAGGACCCTCTGCCAAAAAGTGTGGGGGGGGTCCGGGACTCACATCAGCCCGCGCCGCCTTGAGCTGCTCCAGCAGCCCCTCCACGTGCTTGCCCATCGCCTCCTGGTCCGACCTGAGCCCCGCCAGCTCCCTCCTCAGCCCGGCCACCTCCTGCTCCAGCTCGCCCATGGCCCGCTGGAAGCCGCCTCGCAGGTCCTCCCGCACCGAGCTGCGCCGCCGCCAACAAGAGAAACGCGACAAAATGCGGTTTTGTCCTCGCCGCTCACCCCCGCGCTCACCCTCCCCTCCCTTGAGCCTGCGCCTTCCAGCCTCTCCAACCCCCCGCCCCGAGCAAACCAGAGCTGGAGCCCCCCCGGAGCACCGCAGGGGGGTTCCTCCCTGTGCCGCGATGCCGCGGTGAGCGGCACCATTACCTCTGCCACTCCGAATTCAGCTCGAGCAAGCGGGCCTCCATCTCCTGCCACCACAAGGAGGGACAAAAATCCGGGTGAGATCCACATCACCGGTGGCGAGCTCGCCCTGGGCACCGCCAGGAGCGCGTCCCCTTACCTGCGAGGCTTGCGCCATCTTCCCCAGGCGCCCGTCCATGTCCCTCTGCACCTGGGCTCGCAGGGCGTCCAGCTCCCCCTGCAGGGCGAGGGCGAGGAGGGGACATCAGAGCCCGTCCCGGGGCACCCCCGCGCCCCCGCCGCCCCCGCGTCCCTCACCTGGAGGTGGCCGGCCACGTCGCCGCGGATCTGCTCCTTCATCCCCGCCTCGTGGCGGCTCAGCAGCCCCTCCAGCAGCCCCAGGATGTCCCCCGGGGGGGGCTCGCCCCCCGCCGCTCCCCGCCGCAGCTCCCACCGCGACACCTCGGCCTCCAGTGCCTCAAAACGCTTCTCCAGGGCCTGGAAGCGAGCCAGGAGCCGCTGCTCCCCCCGCAGCCCCTGCGGCAGGGAAGGCAGGGTGCCATGCAGCCCCCCCCGGGGCGGTGCGGACCCCCGGGGGCGGTTGCACCTTATCCACCCGCTGCCTCCCAGGAGAGGGCAGGCGTCCCCTCCCTCTGTCCTTGGGATACCGCGAGCTCTGGGAGCCGTTCCCACCAGCATGGACCTGCCTCGTCCCCCACTGCGTTCCCTGGAAGGGCTCATTTGGCCATGGGTCGCCCAGTCCCAGCCACCCCACCCCAGATTATGGCCACCACGGTTTACCTGGTCCAGAGCGGTCACGTCCCGCGCCCCAGGCACATCGGAGGAGGAGGAGGAGGAAAGCCATCCAGCTCCCCACCACGGGAACACGGGGAGGCTGTGCGTCGACAGGCCGTACGGGTAGAAGTACCAAGCTCCTGGGCATGCGGGAGGACGAGGCAGTCAGACGGTGGGATGGCACCGGGGGACAGAGGGCATGCACCGAGCTTGCCGCCATCCCGCCATCACCCCCGACCCACGTGCAGAAGCGGCACGGTGGCTCCCCAGCCCCGTAGCACCACAGCGCTGCCCCAGACCTCGGGGCAGGGGACAGGGGGACCGTGGGGCCGACTCACCGTAGGCGGCCACAGCGAGGAGCAGGAGGAGCAGCAGCAGCAGCAGGGACTTCTTCAGCCGCGGGTAGCGCCTGGAGAGCGGGGAAGGAAGAGGGCTGCGGCCGCATCCCGCTGTGGTGGGATGGGGCCCCGTGGGGCACCCCCTAACAAGGGGCTGGGGGTCTCCCCACGCTTCCCCCACCCCGGGGACCCGCTCACCTCGACAAGGGGACGCGTGCCAGTCGGGGAGCCCCGCCGGCGAGGCGGTGCCAGGCGGCACCCGCGCAGGAGAAGAGCCACCCCACGAACCGGGCTGGGGAGGGAGAAATGGGGCTCAGAGAGGATCCCAGCGGGGGCATCCCCTCTGTCCCCAAGGCTGCTCTCTGGAGGAAGACGACCCGGCAGCGGGGCCGCCCCTTCCCTCCACGTCTCGAGCTCGCAAAAAAGTGGAAAACGCCGACGGCTACGTGCGCTTGGTGGCCTCCGCCGCCACCGCCACGCAGACCCTGGAAGCGCCTCCCCGAACCCCGCAGCCGGCGTGCTCCCTCCTCCGACTTCTGTTTGTTTTTATTAGCGACGCCCAAAGGGGAAAACGAGCCCCTGCGCGGGGAGGGGAGCTGCCTGCCGCCAGAAACACCCCCCTCCACCCGGACCCCCACTCACCCGGCGAGGTGAGCACCTGCCAGAGGAAGGAGCCGACTCTGGATGCTGCGGTCCTCAGCCCTGAGCCGGAGCTGCTCTGGCCGGAGTAGAAGTGACCTGGAGGGAGAGGAGTCAGCAGACGGAGCCCGCACCCCTGGTCCCAAGGGGGTGTCCCCCAGCATCCCGCCGCCGCGTTCCTACCAGCGTAGTCATCTTCCGAGGAGTACCCAGACGAGGAGGCGTAGGTGTCGTACGCCTTGCTCTCCAGCAGCCCGTTGATCTTACTGGACTCCGTGTCCCCCGTGCCTCTTCTCCTCCTCGTGGAGAGCTCCCCACCTGCACCCCCCAAAAAATAAAAAATAAAAAAACATGGAGTCTCCTCAGAAAGCAACCACCGGCACCCCAAAAACAGGCTGGGGTGCCCCAACACCACACGGCTGCTTAAGGAGACCGGGCTCACCCCAGTAAGCGCTGCTGTCCAGGGCATCGTCCAGCCCGGAGCCGCCCAGGGCGGACAGCCCCCGGCCGCCCCCCAGGTAGGACTCGCTCATCAGGGACTCGCTGTAGTAGGAGGTCTGGGTGCTCGGGGCGGGGGACAGGCGCTTCGTGCTGCTCGATTTCCTCCTGACCGTCCTGCCGGGGGCGAGAACCGGCTCGTCGGCATCGCGCCACGGACACGGGGGGTGTGTGTGATAGGGGGGGCGGCGCCACCGCCTTGCGAAACCCCCCGCCCGTAGGTGCCTGTAAGCGGGGAGCC
>VXAA01003297.1:669833-684113 GCA_013399115.1 Anseranas semipalmata | reverse complement strand
CCCCCCCGCCCCAAACCCGCCGCAAGCGCGGGGGGGCCGCGGAACCCGGCCCGAAAGGTCCCAGGGGCCCCTTGGGTAACGCGCACAGCGCCCTTTGCCTCTTTTTTATTTTTTTTTCTTTTTCTTTCTTTTTTTTTTCCCCCTTTTTTTTCCTTTCATTTTCTTTCTTTCTTTTTTCCTCTTTTCGCTTTTTTTTTTTTTTCTTTTTTGTTTTCCTCCTTGGCTCATTAGCGACCGCCCTGGCCGGAGGTCCTCTCCCGCTGCTCCGTGTCCTGGGGACACCTCGCGACCCGCAGCCCGGTGGCCCAGGCCACCCCACGGGGACACGGCCCCGCCGCTTGCCCGTCCCCAACGCCCCCGTCTCAGGGCACCTGCCCCGGCTGACGCAAAGCCACCACGGATTAACCCCCCGCAAGGCTCAGGGGATAAGCTGGGTGCCGGGCGCTAAATATGGGGCCAGGCCTGGGGTGAATCTGTCCCCTGCCGAAGCCACCTCTGCAGGCGGAGGGGAGCGGGCGATGCTGCAGCCGTGGGGATTTTCGGGTGGGCGTGGGAAGAACGGGGGCAGGGATGAGCAGCACGAGTTGGGTAAGGCAAGGCGAGCGGGAGCACGCATGCGGCTCCGGGAAGGCCGGGGTGTGGGGAGCAACAGCGAGGTGCCGGGAGCTCGTGCCTCAGTTTCCCCACATTGGGGTGGGGGAGGTCGGCACCGTGCCACCAGGCTCGCAAACGGCTCCAGTTAAACACCAAGCTCCAGCAGCTCTCGCTGCAGGCTGGGGAAAGGCTGGAAAAATCCCTCCTCTTTCCTAAAAGGCTTTGGAGGGATGATACAACACGTCCCAGCACGCAAAGGTAGTCCAGGACAGGAAAAACAGCCCCGGTGGCCAGGATCCCACACATGTTTTCTCCACTAGGCCAACCTTTTTATTTAAATAATCCGCTCGTCCCAGCTCTCCTCGCAGCCCGCTGGCCTGGCACACCACCCCAAGTGTCCCCATCCCCGGGGCCGCCAAAACCCGATGGCGCACGGAGTTGGAGCCGCTCCCCACGGGGTGACAAAGCCCAGCCGCCCAACCCCGCTCGGGCACCGTCCCCGCATCACGCCCGTGGTCCCATGTCATCCACCACCACCTCTCCGGGCCGGGCCGCCCCGGCCAGGCAGCGTCCCACGGCCGCCAGCACCTTGCCCAGGCGCCGGTCCAGCGCCCGCAGGTGGGGCTCGGCCAGGACGGGCGCCAGGCGGTCGGTGGCCAGGGCCTCCCGCAGCAGCTCGCTCAGGCGGTAGGGCTCGGTGGCCAGCAGCTGCAGCCGCAGGTAGGTCGACTTCTTGATGCTGCCGAAGCGGAGGAAAGAGGACTCGGCGTCGGGGTGGGGTTTATCCCCGATGGAAACACGGGGCGGGCGGCGGGAGCGCCTTACCTGCAGCACTGCTGGAGCGGGGCCAGGATGGACAGCTCGTCGTGCGAGTGCGTGCCGAAGCTGGGGGAGAAACCCACGGGATGGCATCGGGGTCCACACGGCATCACCCTGCAGTGGCTCGCGTTTTGGGCCACGGTTACCAAGATCCCCGGCATCCCTCCGCCCCAGCTGTGTCCCCCTTGGGGTGGCTGCGTCCCCTCTCCATCTTTACCCGCGGCCGTTGTCCAGGTGAAGCAGGAAGGTGTCGTTCCCAAATTTCTCAAAGGTCTCGTAGTGGTGCCGGTCCATGTTGCCTGCAGCGGGGAGGGGAAGGGGTAAAGGAGAGGGTGACAGCAGCGGGGATACACAGCATCCCCAGGGAAGGGAGCAGGGAAGGGCTGGATGCTGGGATGGGCAGAGCAGCCTCACCCACATACGCAACGTGCCTCCGCTTCTCTGGCCCCAAATTTGCTATCGGGTGGGGGGCCGGGATGTGGGAACGGGGAGGCAGAGCACCCTCGTGGTGCTAAGCCCTGTCCCCAGCCCAACCATTGCCCTCCCATCAGCTACTGGAAAAACGAGGGGAAACTGGAGGGAAGCAGCTTGCACGGGGCAGTGCCCGCAGGGCTGGAAATAAGCGGGCCGTGCTGGTGGGTTTTTCGCTCGTGCCTCCACGGGGAGGTTTGTGAGCAGTCTCTCCGCATGCCCGCTTGACGCGGCCCAGCGACCACCACCTGCACGACCCCACCCGAGGAGAAGACAAACGAAGCCACCGCACAGGTCCACCATTTCCTCAGCTGCTTCAAGGGGTGGAAAAAGGGCGTGGGGAGAAAACGGCGTGGCACGCGGGGCAGTGTGGGCACCTCGCTCCCCCGGGGCCAGCAGCGGCTCACCCATGAGGAAGTCGAGCACCGCCATGTCGATGAGGTCGAGGAGGCGATGGCCCCTGTCGTAGGGCGGCGTCTGGCGCACCTGGGCGCAGTAGTTGGGGTTCAGCTCCCACCTGCGGGCAGGGGACGGGTGACGGGGCTGTGAGAGCGACCACAGGGGGCCCCTTCCCATCCCGCAGCCCTGCTCCCCCCATGCATGCTCCGGGGATGCATCCTGTGTCCCCTGGCCCCCCGTGTCTCCATCCCAGCTCACTCAGCCTTCTTGCTCTTGTGGTAGGAGCGGCGCCAGGGGCTGCGCCAGGAGCGGCGCTTGGCCAGGGCTTTGTCGGGCAGCAGGGCGGCCATGGAGCCCTCCAGCTGGTCCGGCTTGCCGCACAGCGCGTGCTCGGTGGAGCAGTAGTAGGAGCACTCCCCGTAGAAGCAGACGTTGCCCGCTGGCAGGGAGGACAAAGCAAAGGGTGATGGAGAGCAGACCAGACATGGAATGGACGAGGACACTCTCTGTGCTGTGGCACTTGAGGACAGCCCCGTGGCAGGGGACGCGGTGGCTGCTGGAGCGGTCCCCAGACAGGTGGTTGCCCCAGCACAGGAGTAGGTGGCCATGGGAGAGAGGATGGGTGGCGGTGAGAGCTCACCTGGGGAGATGAAGAAAGTTTTGGCCAGTTTCTTGTCGGTTGTGATGTCCCGGATCTCCTTTGTTATGTTCACCAAGCGGCCAGAAACCGGCGGGATTCGCCGGAAATCCAGGATCCTAAAATGCAGAACTCAGCACAATTTTTTGTCAGCTGAGCCTATCTCCTCACACCAAGTTACTCAAAGCGCTGTGAGATGCCGGTGTCCCTCGCCACGCACAATACGGGGAGGAAGAGGTGGCTCAAGGAGCCATTTCTCAGCTGCTTTCTTGCCAGGGCATGGTTGGACGCAAGGTCTGCCTGGAGGCTGCAGACCCCAGGAGGAACCTTCTGGCCAGGTTTCCCACCAAACCCAGGGCAGCCGCCCCTTTTTGGGCGCGGAGCAACACGAGGACCCACCTGTCCAGGTGAAAGGCTGCGATCTCCGCGTTGTGCCGCTCAAAGTCCGAGAAATAGAAGAAGTCGACGGGGGTCTCCTGGTCCCGGCTCTGCCTGGGAGGAGCGGGGAGGACGGGGGTGATAGCCAAGGACTGGGGCACCTCCCGCCCCTTGCGCTGTGTCCCCAGTGCCACCAGAGGCACAGCCAGGCACAACCTCTTCCGAGCATACCCTGATGGGTGGTGTGGCCCCAAATCCCGCCAGGAAAAAGGCTGGGAAGCGGTCCTCATGGACCATCTTCTCCTTCCCACCACTGGAGGTCACTACCCCATCATGAGCTGCACCCAGCCTGCCGCCAGCAGCGCTGGGGAAGGGGGCCATCCCTCCCACCCCAGTTTTGGGGTTGAAGCAAGGCTCTACTCACTTCATGGGCTTGAAGAGGGCCTGCCCGTAATTCGGAAAGGTCATGATGAGCTTCAGCTGGGTCCCACCGGACTTCTGCACTGGAAGGGGGCACACGAGCGTGAGGGGGGACGGCGGGCAGGGGCGGCAGGGCAGGGGTGCAGGCAGGGGTGGGTACCTGAGCTGACGATCCTCATGGTGGCCAGGTCCCGCAGGAGAGTGGGCATCAGGGGGTCCCGGCGGGGGTACAGCTCGTAGCGGTTGATGCCGATGTGGAATTTGAGCCAGGCGGGGTAGGTGTCGTAGGCCGTCTTCCCTGTCGGGAGGACCGTCTCGGCTTTACTGCTGCTGACCCTGCAGCCCGACAGCCACCACCACCCCAACAACAACGACAGCGTTTAGTTGGGATGGGGCACGCATCCCCAGCACCTTCCCAGGAGCCGGAGCAGCCGGGAAGACCCAGCACAAGCTCTAGGTGGTAGCGAAAGCCCCCAGGCAGGTCCCACCGGTGGCTGGTGGCCGGGGAGACCTGCCAGCGCGGCTGGAGGTGGCTCGGTGGCTTCCCTCGCACTGCCCATGAAAAGGCCCCGGGCTCAGCCCGCTCCTCCCGGCCGTGCCTTCATTTCCAGCTGATCTCGCTGTATTTCCCCGAGGGATTAGCTCCCAGGAGTACCACCGGCTACGCACACCAGCTCCTGAGGGCTGCGATAGGGGTGTCTGCCCCCCGCCCCGTGCCAGTGCCCCGCCGGCACTGCAAAGGGACAACCCAGGATGCGCAACCCAAATCCACGTCTCTAGGAAAACTCAGGCTGTGCCCCAGTTTCCACAAGCCAGATCCATCTCCCACCATTACTGGTAGGCGACGTGGTCCTCAGAGATGGAACAAATGCCTGTTTGTGGACAACGGCCCTTAAACCAGCTTTTATTCTCTCCCATTTTTAGCAGCTACTGCGTTTGGAAGGTGTGCTTTCTGTAAGGAAGCTGCTACGTATTACCGACGGTAACTCTTAATATCTTCCCACCTAATTAAAGGTTAGTAGTGCAGGGACAAAAATAGGCACCCAGCAGCAGTGAGATCACCGTACGGCAGAGCCTAAGGAGGTCAGCGAGTGTCCTGTGAAACGCAGGACAGACGTGGTCTCATGATGAGAGCTAACCTACATTTGGGGTTTTGCATTTCCAAGATGAGGTGGGTGAGAGAGAGGGATAAAACTGGTTAGAAATCTGGAGTGGGGAGTTCCTCAGGTACAGAGACAGGCCAAAGTCTTTGCATTGGGGAAGGAGAGGAGATGAGGAGATGACCTAGAAGATACCATACATAATACTATGAATAATTCAAGCTTCTCCTTTGACTTCGCCATGTGCTACACGGGCAGGCAGGCTCCCCGCAGCTCCCCGGGGTAGCAGCCTGGAAATTCAGGGCTGAGATACAATCTGAGGCACAGGAGCAGCTCGCTCAGCACTGGGGCTGTCTGGGGTGGGATGCTGATCTACGCAAGGAAGTGACTTGTTTGGTCCCTGCCATTTGTCCCCCCAAACACTGCCACGTATCCCCCCAAAACCAGCCCGCTCCTCACCATTCGTCACTCCCGCTGCTTTGCAGGCTGAACTTCTCCATGGGGTTGACGACAAACAGCTTGTCTTCGTCCGTCACCTCCGGCACCGGGATATTATAAAGGGGATGCTCAAACAGCGCGGCCAGCTTGGATCCCTTGGTCCTTGCAGGATTCACATCTCCGTGCTGGTGCTGGATCCCCAGGTCCCCGTCCTTTGCTTGCGGCCCCGCTCCCTGCGGGTGGGAGCTTTTCTCCAAGGAGCCGTTGCTGCCGCTGAAGTCCTGGAGGAGCCGCAGGCTCAGCTTTTCGGGGCCGGCCAGCAAGGGGCTGCCTGACATGGCACCCGAGGCTTTTGGTGCTTTCCCATCACAGCTGCAGAGCCTGCGAGCCACGGGGAGAGCTAAATCCATCGCCAGGTGCAGCAGGAGGGTCAAGAGCAGGAGGAAGAAGAGGACAATTTTAAATTTCCTTTGGACAAGCGTTTGCAGCCGGCGCCGCATCCTGCCGCACCTGGGATGCTGAGCAAGGGGCAGGCACCCACGCGGGGTGAAAAGAGAATCAGTGCATCCACAGCCCCGTCTCCTCCGCACAGAAATTAGAGAGACGTCCTGGATCTAGAGCATCGCAGCAAAAAGCAACCAGGGCAGAGTTGCGGGAAGACCCCGGTGGGGTGACACCGCCGGGCCGGCAGCGGGATGGGGCGAGGGCTAGGAGGCTGCAGTGGGGTTTATCAGCGCTGATAAGGGACGAGCTGGCAGTGCCAAGGTTAACATGATCGGGGCAAGTTCCAAATCAATAGCTGCAGGTGGCTTGGGGACAGAGATGGCCACAGATAACCCACACACCGGAAAAAAAACAGGTCCCCTGCACCGTCCCATCCCTCTGGGCTTCTACCTGCCCAGCTAACCTTGTTTCCCCCCCTTCTTCATGCACCTGTACCCCATTTCCACCCTGTCTGCTAGGCTCCTACCATGCTTATATCCACACGCTCGTAATCCAGTCTCGCTCCCACTGCTCAGCCAGGGCAACGTTACCACCTCGCCATCTATTCAAGGATGCTCGTATGCAACCGCCTTTCAAAAAACACTCCAACTGGGTAAAATAAATAGGATTTGAGTAGCTGCATCGCTGAAAAGCTGGGCTGGCAGCATAAGGAAGGGCTTGGCAGGAGAGGTACAGGAGCAGGGCTGCACCAAAGTGCCTCTGGAGCAGGCAGGGAGCAGGGCAGGCAGGAGGGGCAGTGACAAAGGGGTCCCACTGAGCCCTGAGGAGGACCAGCAGCTTGTGGCGGGGAAAGTTAGCCCATTTTTACAAGAAATTCACCTTTCCAGTGACACACGGTGCTACAGAGCTGGGCTGCCGAGGCAGAAATGGTTGGTGATGGTAGGGAGGGAGCTTTGGACTTGTGAAGGGACAGAAAAGTGCAACAAGCCAGCAACAAGCACCAGGCTTGGACAAGACCCAGAGGCTTGGCTAGAGAGGCTGGAGCAATGTTTTTCCCTGTTTGATTTCCCAAAGGATGCAGAGGGCACGTGAAATCCTGTACATCATGCGGTCCTTCCTCGCTGTGTACCGGCGGGCAGGCGAGGAGCAGGGGGAGTGGGCTAGAGACCCCCCTCCTCTGCCGCAGCCCCGCGCTACCCTCTCGCTCGCGCTGCCCTCTCCGCACGAGCCCCTGCCGGCTCCGTCCGGCCCACGCGGGCCGCGGGAACGCGGTGTTCCTGGCTCGTTGTGTCCCGCGGTGTGACAGTTGCTTGGAAACCGCCTCCAGCTGACACCGCCAGCCGCCCCAGATACAGCCAGCCCCGTGTTTCCTTCCCCTCGCCGCGCGACAACAGCATGGCCGACGGGAACCGGGGCGCGCAGGGGAGGAGAGCTTCTTCCCGCAGGGCTGGCGAGCTCCATGCCGTGCAGAAGGAGCCGGGCGGAGGGGAGCAGATGGCTTTCTCGGGGAAGGGAACGCGGCGTCTTGCACCAGGAGGCTTGCTGGATCCGGTCCGGACGCACGTTTTGGGAAGAAGGCGCCTAGGAGGGGCTGTGGCTGGAACACAGGATCGTTAGGTCATTGCTTAGCAAAAAAAAAAAGAAATCAAAAACATGTGCTAACCGCTCGCATCAAAGGAGCTGGGCTTGGCTCTGGGAGCAGGGCCGCGGATTCCTTTATCCCAGAGCCAGCCCTGGGAGAGCAAAGGGAGAGGGAGACCCCCCACTCCTTCCAGTGCCCCAGCACCGGCTCCAAACTGGGCTCATGGGGAGGCAGGGGGCTAGAAACATCCCTCTGACATCCTAGAGCCAGACTGGGACAGGTCCGTGAAAGAGGTGACCCCCTCCTGCCAGGCTCCCAGGGCTGGTGCACGCGTGGGGACGCCAGCCCGGAGAGCCCCCAGCCTTCTCTCCCCGCTATGGGTCGAAGGCATCCTTCCGACCAGGAGTCCATCCCCTTGCTAGGGGAGTCCACAATCCTCCCCCCTCCCCAGCCCTAATTTAGCATCAAATTGGAAAGCAGAGGAAGGGGGAATAGGTGGGGCACTCGCCACCCTTAGCACTTCAATGCTGGCATTAAATATTAACCAAAAGATTTTTCAGCAAGTCAGACGCGAGCCTGCAGCAACAGGGAAGAGCTGGGGAGCTTCAAAGCCTGCCCTGACTGCCTGACAGCACGTCCGTGTACCGTGTTGCCATGACATCATCGCAGAGAAGCGATTGAATTTGCACCTCTTTCCTCCATTTTTTCCCCAGTTTCTTTACCCCTTCGCAGCAGGCTCGAGTCGCCTTTGGGATGGAGGAGGAGCCGCACACCCAAGGACATCTCCTCTGCCGGCACAGAGCGCAGACTCCCCGCCAGGCAGCCTGCCGGCCGATAACGATCTTGCCCGTCTCCCCTCGGCGGGGAGGGATGAAGTCACGAAGCACAGCCCTCTGAGCTGGTATCGCCGCGCTCCAGCTTTCTGGGATGGATGGCTAGAAAGGGTCGTTCTTGCTGGCACTGATGTTTTTCATCTCCTTTTCCACATCTGACTCAGCCTGATGCTTTTGAATGGCAGCCATACACAGGTGGCAAAAAATGATAAGCAGAGGAGGAAACAATAGCGAGACACCTGGTCCCAACCTCCCCATCTTTCCACTGTAAATTTTTAAGGTAAGAACCTCCAGTGAGAGATTGCAGTGTTAGAGTTGAAAGCAAATAGGCCCTGCAAGCTCCAAAGCATCAGAGGCAGAGGGGTTACTTGTAGGAAAACACGGGACAACAAGGGACTGTCTCTGCCCCATGAACCCTATTCCCCCGTGAATTACAAGCACACCCAGAAGTGCCAGTTCCACAGCAAAAGGAGGGTGAAAGCCTTTCTTCTAACACACAGGAGCGAGTGCAGCATGACTCAACTTGCAACAGGCAAGAAAACTGATCCTATTGAATACTTGCTTGGGGGCCTTGACACACACAGCTGAATTTTGGGAAGCTGAGGTTTCTGCTTTCACATATAGCAGGCATTCAAACCAGCTAAGGTGGGTTGGCTTCTTTGTGGTCACTTTTTGTGGGAAAGCTGTTACCCTTGGAATCAAAAATAACCTGCCATCCTCCTGTGAGCCACCTTGCGCTTACCTCGGGGGAGTTGCGGTGTAGGAGCCGACTTGCTGCGAATTCACACCTAGCTCACCTCGATTTGTTTGCGCGCTCGTGCTTTGAGAAGGCTGGGGACTGGTTCACCTGTTGCAGATGCAGGTCACGGAGACATTAGCTTCGGTCAGCTGGTGGCCAAACAGATAACAGACTGGCAGCAAGGCCAAAAGATTGCATGCTGAGGTAAGCAGCTCCCTCTCCCTGCAATCATCCGCAGGTCAGCACGACCCTGCAGAGATGCCCATGACCAGCGTGTCCGTGCACATGCACACAGCAGTTAATTATTCATTAGTGTGAAAGAAGCACGATTAAAGAGACTATGGTATGGCTGAAGGTATCATCGTGCTCCAGCACAGGGCATTCCAAAGACACTGGCTTTACCTTTTCCTCTGGATCTGCAGATATAAAACGTAGAGGAAGTGGAAAGCCTTGGAACAGAAAACCAGCTTTTCCACCTGCCAGCTGCAGAAAGTGCCAGTCAACAGTGCTATTTTCATTTAAATGCAGCCAGCTGGAGTGAGACAGAGTAACCACATCAAGAGGAAGCTCAAAGGATTTGGAGTCTTCCAGACTGCTCAACAATCCTGGCACCGTGGTCCACTGCACCGAGCGGATATCAAGGTACCAGTTGTGTCCTCCCTACCTTGCATGCCCCTTCCACTTGATCAGTAAGGAATTACGTGAGAGGATGTGGGGCCCAGCCAGCACAGATGGTGCAAATTTGAAATAATTTCTAGCGATCGTCATATTACTCCAATTCCTGCCTTACAGCAGAGTTCCTGACGTGCTGAGATGGCAGAAGGACATCTTTATCATCACACTGAGTTTCAGAGAAGGAACTAAGGGATTTGTAAAACCCTCCACCAGTTTAATCCACCACAGGCATTAATGCAGAAAGGTCCTTCGGAATTCAACTATGGACTAGACTACGGCCTCTCAAAAAACACGAGCTGCCACTGGTACTGCTGGTGGCCTTCTCAGAGGGAAGTCCAAAAAAAGACAAGCCACAAATGCCAGCCCCCAAAGGTCAGAGCAGAGGCACGCTGGCTGGGCAGAGGACACAGGTACGCTCCCTTGCTGCTACTCAGAGGACTGGGGTGAGCAGCACCGCGGACCTGGCAACGCTGCTCAGCATTGTGGCTTGCAGTGGTGGAAGGAATTCAACGGGGAGGGTGAAAGTGCTTCTCCAGTACCTGGGAATCACCCAGGAAGCATGCGGGGTGGAGACCTGCCACCGGCCTTTGCCAGAGCTACACCATCGCTTGCTTACTTCCACATTTCCTGAACTACTTTCCCTTTTTGTCCTCTGCGTTGGAATTTTCACTTGAGAGCAAACACAGAAAAGGACGATTTAGTACATTTTTATTGTAAAAACACAGTTCCCCAGATTTATATAAATAAGCCATATACGTAACATACAATTACGTTCATCCTCCAACACTGACAGCTTTAAAAGATGAAACAGTCTAAAAATGCAAGTCCAAAAAGACGTTAGGTTTCTGATGACCAAGTGATATCTCACACGGAGCCTCCTTCCCCTGCCAGCCTCCAAACAAGATGCTGTAAGTACACAGCACTCGCAACACCCCCAAAAACTGACAGGGAGCCATTCAAGCTGTACGAAGAGTTCTCACCCACTCCCCAGGCATCGTCAGCCGCCTGTGTTTTAATGCTATCTCGGTGTGCGGTGGGTGAGAAAGGAGGGGGTAGCTTGCATAGCAGCCTCCTACACCCAGGCAGCTCAGCTGTCCTCCCAAATCAAGCAGGGAAGGGTAAACCGAGCCTGCTTCCCCATAGCTACCACCTCCACGGACAACCCAAAGGGACACCCTTGACACAGCCAGTTCTGTGCAGTCATCTTAGAAGGGAGGAAGAAGGTGCTGTTACACCAGTGTTTGGGGAGAGGAGAGAGGCACTGGTCAGAGCCACGCCATACGGTAGCGGGGAAGGCAGAGAAGAGAGGACACAATGTGGAACGAGTGGGAGGCTCGATAGCACCTTTTCTCTTTTGCTTCCCCCTCCTAGCGCGGCTGCGTGGCTTTGCAGCGTGTCATGAGATTACCTATTCGCCACCTCCTTCCTGCTTAGGCTCAAACACCAAGGAAAGAGCCACAGCAGATGAGAAATCCCACGAGCAAGGACAGGCTAGCTTAGCAAGTTTAGACACACATGCACCAACTACACGCATCCCATGGAACCGTTACGTCAGTATGAAAAAAAATCTTGACGTCTTAACTATTAAAAATAAAGCCCCACCTCCAGATTGTACAAAACCTGTGAAGAGAAGGAAGAAATCTCTTGTGTGCAGCGAGTCTGGGACCTGGCCAGATGTCAGGAGCACTTCCAGACACACACAGCCAAGCTGCCACCAAAGAACATGTACAGCAGATTCTTCACCTCGTGAGTGATCTCAAAGCCAAAGCCTTCCCCGATCACCACGTGCCAGGAGGACCCAAATTTCTTGTCCATCATCTCTTTGATCATCTTGGCAGCACTCTGAAGAATATTAAGAAGGAGAGTGCAGGGTGAGACAGAGCAAGCAGTGAATTTCTATGCAAACAACCCCCTACTCTTCCCGTCCCTTTAACAGGGTACTCAAGCCACAGGCAACAGGTACAGCAGCTGCACTGAGGGAACTGGAAGCACCCCAGGGCTATGCCGAAGGGTAAAACAGGTTACTGTGTTTTCAGCAGCCAGGAGAAATTAAAGAACTGCATCTAGCAATCACTTCTCCTCCTGTTCACACAGTCTGAAGCAAGAGTTCTGTTTTAGATGGTGGTGGAGTTATACTGGGTGCAGCAAGCGTGAAAGGAGATTCAGGTCACTAAGCTGAGGCTATTTTTAAAGGAGTCTTTTTTTTTTTCTTCAAGCTAATTACCAAAACACTGAAACTAGGCTGACACTGGGTCTAGAAAAGGAGAGAGGAAGATTTTGCAGTGACATGCAGTGTCTCAGGCAGGAGGGGACAGAAGAAATCTTCTGCTCTGTAGCTTTGCCTTGCTCCGGCACAAAATCCCTCTGCAACAAGCAGTCTGTGCCCTGCCCATGGAGCACGGTGTGTTTTCATTCATCTTTAGTTCTCAAAGCTGAAGGCAATCTTTCAAAAGACCATAACTTCTGCATCACTCCCCATTTACATGTTCTCAGTAATTTCATTCAAGAGGATGAAAGCTGAGAGGGAAGACTGAACAGACTGTACCTAAAGGTTCAAAGACCTTCATTTGCACACCCCCCAAAATAAGAGTCTCCTCCCCGCTCTGGTGGGGAGGGTTTTGCTTAACACTGAAGAATGGAACCGCATTTTGGGAAGGGCCCCTCTCCACACGGTTCTGAAACAAGCCCTCAGGACAGAGAACATCTTATGAACAGAGTGGAAGCACATCGTAGGCAAGGCAGGATCAGGAAGAAGGTAAGGTTTGTGAGGCGGCATCACTATGTGACTCATCTCTGCTTCCTGCATGAAAGCAAAGCGCTATTACAGATCCTGCTGACAAAGGCAACCAAATCTGAGATCTAGCCAAGCTGCCTCTTTCTGCCCTTGCTCAGTTCAGAAACAGAGTAATAGGCTGTCAGCATCTGACTCCACTCTTCCCTACAGCCCTAGCCCCGCTCCTGCGGCAACTGCAGGCTGGCCTGACTGCGATTTGGCTAGTACCTCGTTGTTGGTGGCATATTTCTCACACGCCGTGACACACAGCTCCATGGCCTCGACACGCATCTCCTCCGGCATGTCTGTGTGCTGCAAAGAGCAAACAAGCAAGACAAATTAAGCAGAAAAATAAAAGCTAGACACAAGAAACACTAAGCGGTCTTTATGTAGCCCATGCTGTCGCTGGGGCCTAGGCTGCTGGGTGTGGGCAAAAGGCTCCACGTGACATTTAATGTTTGCTTCAAGCAGGAGAGCGCCATCAGCAACAGAAGCTTGTCCGTGTGCTGAGCATTTCCATCATTTCAGAGAATGATAAGTGTGAAGATAGCTCATTACATTACAACTTGTCCATTTTTCCCTTTGTCTCAGCCCATGCAGCATCGTTCTCTACCTAACATTAAGACCGGCATTAAGTAAGCACAGCTTAAAGGAGGAGCTAAATACATTCGATAGTTTTCGTGTTATAAGAGGAAGGGAAAGAATGCTAGTACTGCTCCAACCATTGTGCTTAATTATTGCTATAAGCATAATGGAAGTCTAAATTACATGGCCTTTTCCTCCTTTTCTGCTGTCTGGCTGGCAAGATCTTTTACTCCAGCTCCTCTAGAAAAAAAGCAAGCTGTACCTAGTATCCTGAACACAGGAGAGGGCTCCAAAGGCACCATGCTCAGCCCATGGGGTGGATCACTTTGCCCCAGGCTTCCCCTGGCTGACAGGGGAACAACGGTGCTAACAAATTTCCTTGACGGAGGTCAAGGACAGGCAGGAAGCAGTGGCGATGACTGAGATCCCTACACAAGGCCGTTAGTGCACACGCTCTCCCAGCAGCTTGTCAGCGGGAGAAATTCTGGTTTGGAAGGTTGGTAAGAATGAAGGCAGGATTTCATATCCCCAACACTGGTAGACATATAATTTGTCCCTCTTCTTACCCTAATCAGTGGAAAGCTGTGAAGTCTTTTATAATCAGCTTCCTCCTTTTTCCCCTCCCCGGTGTCGGCCATGGTCCTTCCACAGTGACCCCAGGACGGGGCGGAGGGCCGGGCTGGAGCTCAGCAAGGTGCTGCAGTGCAGGCGACTCCGAGGAACACAGCTCTGAGGACACGGGTGGACCAGCAGGAGGGAAAACTTCTTGGCCCTGAGGGCACTGCTTAAAAACAAACAAACAATAAAACAGGAAGACAGCTTTGAATTAAAACGGAAGGCCAACAAAACTATTACAAGAATGCCATCCCTACCTCCACAGTTACTTACCGTATCTCAGCATCTTCTTCACATGTCATGCACTTACAGAGTTCTCACAGAACATTAATGCAAACAAATTTTGAAAATGTATCATTTGCCATAAATGAGGCTTCAAGAGCACAGCACTTCCCAGAAGCACCAACCCAGCTTGAGGGATGAGCCAAGCTGGGGTACTGCTTCCAACAAGCGATGAGAGTACATCAGCCATTACGGCTGTTGTTTAATTCCAAGAGGACACTATCGTCTGCAAGGGTTTCAAACCATGCACTGCAAGCATGGTGTATTTTAGGAACGGGATTAGTGTACATGTGTGGATAGAAATGTTGAACAGGAACATCCTACTCTGCTTTAGGGCACTTATTCGCCTCATCCCCGAGCAGAGCTGCTGGCTAAAGCAACGAGCCTGGCAGACCGCCAGTTCTCACACGGGGGACGGGGGCGCCCGCATGCTCAGCACCGGCAGCACTGGGCGGGAGCTCAGGCAGCAGCTGGGCCCAACATGGCGCCGCAGCCG
>VXAA01003297.1:624217-642783 GCA_013399115.1 Anseranas semipalmata | reverse complement strand
CCCCCCCCATAGGTTGTTCTTGGGTGGGGGGGGTTCCTTAAAGGGGCCGCGCGGAGGGAGAGGGATGCTCCCCCGCTGCACCCGGGGCGGCTGCATGAGCACGCAAAAAAAAATAAAAATAAAAATAAAAAAGCTTTAAACGCTTCGTTTTCCTTCTTTTCGTGCCCTCGCTGCTGGGCCGGCACGAGGCGCCGCAAGGTAAACGGGCCACGCGCGCCGCAAAACCTCGTAAAAAAAGGAAAATCTTCGGTCGCTGGGAGGAAGCCCCCGCCCCGAGCGCTCTGTGCCCCCCCGCGGGTGCTAAGCGGGCGGAGAGGGGGGAAATAAACCCAAATAAACCCAAAGTGGTTGCCCGCGACTCAAAATGGCAGCCGGCGCTCTCCGGCAGGAGGGTCCTGCCCGGGCCGAGGCCCACCAGTTGTCGCTGCCGGTTGCGTACGGCTGCTTTCGCGCTTTGGGTGTCAAAGGGCTCGGCGTCCATCCGCCACTACCACGGGTGCCGCCAAATAAAACCAGGGAAAAGCTGCTTCCTCCGTGCACCCGAAATCCGGAGCGAATGCGGGCCCGCATTTGGGCTTCGCGCAGCGCCCGCGCTGCTGGAGGGGTGCACGTGATGTCCCCGGAGCCCGCCCCGAGCTCCCAAAGCAGGCCCAGCTGCCCAAGCTGTGGCTGGGTTGGGGTGAGCACGCTGGGTGCTGCTGGGTGTAGCGGGGGCCCAGGACACGTTCCGAGACACAGCTGGGCACCCCGTTCTCATGCATCCCACCAGGAGTGCTGCACAAGGCGGCCTGGCAGCACCGCGCAGATCAGAGGGTGGCATAGCAGCAGATTATTAAAAAACCAACTATCCAGATTAACCTTTAATCCAACCAACACATGCATGTGCAAGGACAAGCCGCTGAGTTTCGAGTGCCAGCCAGCCTCTGCAGCATTGGCAGGGGAAGGAAGAAACGATCTCTGGAGCAGGCTTTCCCATAACTCTGCACTGCAGCTTCTTACTACTTCACCTGACTCGCTAGCTGCTGCCAGAAAATAAGTGGCTGGCTGGAGTCCTGCTCCAATGCCATCGGTCAAATCCAGCCCCGCTGGCTCAGGACAAGCATGCTGACTACACTTTGGTAATGCAGGCAAGACCTAAGCAGGCTGGCCTGAGCCATGACTGACTCAGGAAATCCACCACCCCGCTGCTTTTGCTCCGCTTGCTTTTGTGATTGGTGTCCTAGCTGCGTTCAGATGCAGGGCTCGCCCCCACACCACGGCTACGGCCTCAGGCAGCCCCACGGGCCTGCCGAGGTGCCTCGGTTAACAGCTGGCCTCCTCCCCCTCTACAGGGGGAAGCAAGTCAGAAACGAGACTAAATCGCACTTCGGGATGCTCTCTGCAGAGCATCAGCATTCCCAGGGTTCGGACTTCTTGGCTAAGCCCCAACCTGCAATGAATCAGGGGCCAAACTCCACATGGGAGCTGCTGGGCTCCTGGGGAGCTCCTTGAAAGCCCAGCAGGCCAACCCACCTGAGGCTTGGGCTATGAGGAGAGCGGACCACCCCGCCGGCAGCAAGCACGGAGAGTGGCAGCCCAGGCCTCGCTATTCCCACAAGAGATGCAGGATGCGTGCGGCAGCCACGCTCTCCTCCAGCTAGTGCCAGCGGAACTGTCCTTGCACCACCGCATCGTGCGAGGACGTCAGGAACTCCCTAAACATGGAGCGGCAGTCACCCTGCGACTGGTGCTCTCCTTTTCAAATTCTAATCCGTCAAAGACCGGCTGTCCTAGGTCACCTCTGTACAGCTCTAACTTACCCAGTGGTTAAAAATTAATAAAAACCTAACCTCCTCAAATCCAAGTAATGAGTAATGCCAGAAACAGCCTTTTGCAGGCTCCATTCTTCATCAACTTTTCTTTACTGATCGTTCTCACACACGCACATGCATTTTTCCATTCTTTTTCCAACCACACTGCGTGCTTATACCAACAGAAGCGACTGGGGGAAAATAATTCAGCTGTAGAATTAAAGGAAGGGGAGGTAAATGACCACACAAACAGACCATTAGGTAAATGTCAGTTCTCATATTTAATATTTTAATAATTTTGTTTGCAACATTTACCACATAAATCATCTAAATAAATAGATGCTGTACAGTCTCTTATCCATATCAGTACAAAAATAAAACCACACTTTGTGTCAAATTATACTTGAGCCTGCCCTCCCTTTGCTATTACAACCTCCGTTAACAGCACGTACTCGCTCAGAAAAGGCATTATACTCTGATTGGTTTGTTTGGAATTGGTTTACTCCCTATTTCCCCCCCTCCCCAAATACATTCAATTAGTCTGTACAAAAGCTAGAAGCTCGTTCTGTGCAAAAGGAAGCTTTCTGTGTGCAAAGACTCGGATACTCTAGCGTGCTGACAGGAACAACGGCAACAACTGAAGAGACGAGAACAAAAACCAGGGACCCTCCCTCCTAACTGACCCCATCCCCACCTTCTCCCCCCAGCAGCAGGGAAGCATACCGAATGAGATGAGTCAGCGTGCAAAGGAGTCCAAACGGTGTGTATAAGCTGAGGGGAAAGGTTGGAGCTGATGACCCCTTGAGAGAACTGGGGTTCCTCCAGCTGTAGAGCTTACTAGGCAAGGAATAAAAGTCTCTCAGCTTAGCCTGCTCAAACGCTTCTTTAGATATGCAGAATAAAAGCTTCATCTGAATGATTTTAGTGATTTTGTTGCCATTTAGTTGGAGACAAGGTGAGGAAACAGCCTCTGGAAAAATCCAGCCATTACTGAAGACAGCTTCTGGCTCACCCTCCCTTCCTCTCCCCGCTCCCTGCAAAAGGACAAGTGCCTCCCCATTCCCCAACTAGGCTAATAAGGTGCGATTCTTCAGACAGAAAACTCTATAAAGATCTCTCCAGAGCTGGAAGAAGCGGTCGTAGTTCCAGACTAGGACCGCTGAAACTGAACTTCATTTTTTCCCTTTCCTCAGGGAAAGGAGGTGGCGGGGAGGAAGCCAACATGCACCCTGAAAGTGAGTTAGGGACTCTGCAAGTCTCCTCTCCTCCCTCAGGGAGCCCTCCGTCGCTCAGCATGGCTGGAGCAAACTGCCCCCTTCAGCCATGGGAGGGAAGCAAAGGGCTGGGTGGCAGCTCTGGAAAAATGATAAGGGACAGCCAGCACCCTGAAACAGATACATCTTTTGCTTTTCAAATGCCACTTTTAGGCAGACGATAAGGAGTGCAAGCGCTCCTAGTGCTTTGCATTTCCAAAGTGCTTCGAAACATACTTCAGACTTAAAAGCAAAAAAAAAGCTGCTTAACATTTTGACAGATTTGCAAAGAGCTTCTTTGTGCTGACACTACATTTTCTGGTTAAAAATAAAATAATAATAAAAAAGTCTCTCCTCCTCCTCCAAAATCCCCCTCCTAGTCAAAACTCTGCTACCTCAGCAACGAGATAAGCTGATAGAGGTTCTGAACAGTCTTACGAGCTCTCCCCTTCAACATCCGATTGGCACTCTCAGACGTCACCCACAGTGCGTTTCAGACAAGAACCCCTGCAGTCTTTGCAGGGTGGCCCACGGCAGACGGAAACAATCTCAGCAGTGAAGTATCTACCCACGCCGTCTTGGTAGCAATCCATCTCGCCCCTAGCAGCCATTACCAGCTCCCACGGAGCTCCGCTCCTCTGTACGACTCCCAGCTAACTGGGGATCATCCCTGCCCCACTTCCTGACGAGAACGCTACTCTAAGAAATTAAGGGTGCAACGGAAGAGGGCTGGAAGAGAAAAAAAAGGATCATCACTTCAGAAAGTACTTGTTACAGGAAAGGATTTGAAGGGTCTGCATTCGATTGCTTCTCTCTCCTTCCAATAGTTTCATAGGTGTTCCCGTCTTAACCAGCTGCTTGGGTGGAATCTGGGTGCTTCAATACCCAGAAGCTTCATGCTGTCTCTGCAAGGACAGCAAGTGCAGCTCCACGGCAGTCAGGCTCAGAGGGCAGAGGACAACCTGGTCTCTTGATCATAAGCTGCTGTCTCAAAAACAAGTTTGCCGTGCCCTTGGAGACAACTGTTTTGAAGACAAGCACGGTAAGAGACATGCTCCCTTTACCTCTATGTGCCAGTGCTATACACTCCCATGTAGAAGTTACCTTGTAAGGTGTTAACACACACATCTCCCTTGCTTTCCCAACAATAAAAGAGAGATGAATGCAGCACTGACTGTCTCCTCTCTGCATGGCCCACTCAGAACTCAGAGGTCCATCCATCCATCCACCGACTCCTCTGAGGCACTGACGCACCATAACTGATGCAAGGGATCACAGATTTTGGAGCAGAAGAGCCTCATTTGAACAGTGGCTGAACATGGCCTGATTCTATCCCCTAGTTGTCTCCTCTCCTTATATCGACACTTCCCCATCCCCATCATATAATTTTCCTCCTCTTCTTGGAGACTAAGGCAAATCCACAGCCAAGAGAGCAGCACACGGAGCCTGTAAGGAACATGCTGCTTTAATTTAGCTGCTAGTAACTGAACTGGGCTTCAGTGGATGGCAGTTAACACCAACCTCAACAACTACAAAAAAATAAAAAAAAATCAGGTTTATCACCTCAGCATTTCTTTTTAATCATGGTGGTTTTGGCCCTTGAGGCCCCAGACGGGCCTTGAGTTTCACTACAAGTTCTCTGCTCTTGCAGCACGTCTCCTCTCTCAACTAACTAGCAGGAGCAACTCTGAGGCACCTCCTTCCTTCCCTTCCCCCAGACAAGCGGCTGCCCCTGCTGTTTTCCTAGAGTCCAACAGCCCTCTTCTTCCCCCAGGCTGCAGGTAAGCAAGGGAGGAGCAAAAGAGGGGTAGATACCACTTAGCTTTACAATAGGAGTCTTTTTTCCCCACTTTCCCTACTTCAGAAAACACAAACTTAAAGCCTGAGAGGAGAGGAAGGGGTGGAGAGGCAATGGTAGATCGAGCTTTGCTCAAACACATGGATGTGGCTAACAGCCCTCGCTGCTGTCTTCCGCACCCCAGCCTCTGTTGTGGCTACCACTGAGGGTCTTGCATGAGCTACCCTGCCTATTTTTTGACCTGTGTGAGGCCTCCCCTCTCCATTCCAGTGAAACCATCAAACAACGCTAGCTGGCGTACAGCAGGAAACAGTACTGGGGCCACTGGCCCCCTGTGAGGTGAACAAACATTTTTACACATTCAGTCACAAAACACCAGGAGAACAATTCTGGACAGTTTCACAACACTAACAACAACCAAAAAAAAAAAAAAAAGCCATTCATTTCTCAATAAGCTTCTTTCTGTCTGAGGCTCTGACATAAAAAAGTGTCAATTCACTAACAAATTTAGGCTTATTTTGGAATAGAGAATGGCATCTGGGTGTTCTCACAATATTAACCTGTCTGTGCTTGAAAAAGAAAAAGAAAATAAAACAAACACCTTGGTCTAACTTCACAAGCAAAAGGGCCCCCAAGCAAAGGCAAGACAATAAGGAGCATGCAAGAGCTACGAGGCTACTTAATGCCACTATTTACGTGTTGAAATTTGCTGTTCCAAGGCATTGCTTATATATCCAAGCAATAACATCTAGTTTATAACCAGCCAGGAACAGAGGCAGTCCTTTCCAATTTTTTTAAACTAGTGTCAACAATAAAGGTTTTCCAATCTCATGAAGCCCCTCAGTCCTGTCATGTCATACAGGGAATTAACCGTGAGAAGATTTATGAAAAAAAACTTCATCCCCTAAACATGGCTGGTAAATTCTCACATGGGAACAGTTCTGAAGAATGACTATTAGGACAGTTCTTCCAGAAGTTTGTTTCTTGTGCACATTTCAGTAATTTTTACTGGCTGAAGCTTGTTTTCCTTGTTTACAGCCATGGAGCCAAATGAGGTATGGGAGAGTTAGCCCATTTCTATTCTCAGCTTGTGCTTCAAATAGAATTATTAAACTCTGCTTCAGCTGGATGCTATTCTGGCTCTCCTAATCAAACGGAATGCTTAACGAAGCTCTGAGCACAGCATCTGATTTTCATGATATGGTAGCTCAAGAGGTCCCAATTCAATTTTCAGATTTGGGGTTGAACTTGCAGATGGATGGGACTGGGGAGAAGAGACAAGTAAACCCAGAGAACCTCTTCTGCCACCAAAAGTAAAAAAGCCCCATACGACTCTACACCTGCAGAAGTGGAGTAAAGCTAACTTTAAAGTCCCTGAAGACCAGCTCCACCAAGGAAGTCTACAATGATATGTCACCAGACGGTATGGAAGAGAGCCACATCTTAAAAAGACTAAGAGAACAATCTTTTCAAAAGATCTTTAAGATAAGCAAGAATTCATGAATGTCAAAAACACACACACAAAAAAATAAACCAACCCACCCCACAGCAACTGCTTAGTTTCCTACCACAAACTCCTCCTCACACACACAAACCAAACCCACGCACATGCAACTTGTTGCGTCTTAACCTGATACGGGTTAACTCCTAACTGACCTGTACCAAAAACAGCATGGCAGCCAGGTACCTTGTTTGACACTTCATGTAGCAAGGTGATTAGTCATCAGAAGAACACAAGCTAGCCTGATCCAAAAAATGATTAAGAGATGAAGCTGTGGGTGTATCCTTTTTGAAAGAGCACCACAGGTTTTTGAAAACTCCACTGCAAGAGGAAGAAAAGATGTTCAAAGAGAAATGCCAAAACATTGAGAAGCCGCAGCTGGTGAGTGGAAGAAAAGGCAGAGGATGGAAATCCAGTCTACTAGAACAAGCTCTTTCCTGCCACAGGATTGGTATTGCTTCCAACGTCAGCCAAAGTCAGGAACCGTAGTAAATAAGAAGCTTTTTGGTGTATTTGTACACTGTGATGGAGACAGGACAAAGGTGGCGGTAGCTGCATTAAAGAAAACAGATCCAATACGTGCCATGAAGATTTAACAGGATGAGCTGGAGTTCAAGACTTTTCCAAAAATGAGCTAAAATATTATGCTTCTACAACCTTAACTACCTGACCTGCTGCAACCCTGATGAGTGGACTCAGCCACGTAGAATGCCCACAGGTCACAGCAAAAAGAGAGATGCAGGTATTCAGCATATTTGGTAGGTGACGGGAAGAGGGGTGCATGTGTGTGTAGGGGGTGACAGTGCGAGTGACACTGTGTGACCCCACACCCTGCAGAAGAGAGTGATCCTGTTTATACGATGCAACTCCAGATTCGGAAGCCTTGCTCCGGACACCCACTTTCAGCAAACATCCTGGGCCTGTATGCTCACCTCATCAGTTTGCCCTTGCTAGCTATTCTGAGCTTCTTTCCCACTCACTCTTCCTCCCATCACATAACTCCCCCCCCCTCCACTTCTCACCCTCTCTGATTTCTACATCATTAAACTTCCACGTCACTTCTTTGGGAGACAAAAGGTTAGTCCAGAAATTCAGGATCTTCCCAGGGGTCCTGAAACTGCTGTGACACAGCAGAAGACAGGCCTGTTCGAACAGCTCTGAAGGGGAAATCGTGAGTCTACACCGACCTGTCACATCCTATCCTGACGTAAAACCTGCTTTTAATAAAAGCTTTTGGGGCAGCCTAAGCACTTTGCAAAAAGCAGATGTTTGGACGACCAGAAGTCCCAGAGCTCCCAAATTCTGCAGGCTAGCAGCCAAAGCCCTTCAATGGAACTGCTGCACATTGCAGAGTTCCACAGGTGTCTTCACCTCAAAGCTCAGAAGGCTCATAGCATCATATAGAGTAAATACAGCAGATAAAAGATGCTTGTGTGGAGTGGGGAAAGGGAACAAAGGATTTAAGGACAGTAATCATGACAGCCAATGTTACCCTGCAGCACTCTCTCTGGCAGTTCCCACCTCAGACTCTAGCTTACTTTTCTTGCTTTCCATAGGAAAAGGTCTATATTTAAAATTTTAAGTTATTTAAATAAAATTCAATTTTTAAAAATGGAAGAGAATATGCATGTGCAAGAACAGATGTTATGTTAAACTACTAACTCAAAATACAGCAATTCTTCAAAAACCTCAAAGTATCATAGGCAGTCCAGCACAAGGCATTTTTAAGTGCAAGATCAGGCAGGGTCTATTGAAACGCAGACCACTTTCCTTGGCAAAGATTTTTAAGCCTTCCAAGGGGAAGTTCCCATCAGTAAAGTAGTACAGGATCACAGATACTGTGAGGAGCCTGGAGTCATGTAAGATTATTACTCTGACAGTCCATTCCAAGAATTCTCATTGCTGAGAATTAAGATTTTTTCCCCCTCTTCAATCTAATGCATGCCTTCCCCACATGTTGTTTACCTTGGATCTCCAATGGCATCCAAGAACAGAATTTGCTGCTAATCAAGGTCCACTTCTAGCTCAATTTTGTCCAATTCCTGTGTCCTGGGCCTGTGCCAGTATCTTGAATATCTTTGCAGTGCCAGGCAATGCTTCAGCTGTCCTATTAGCCCCTCCTCCCAGGGAACAGGAGTCAGTTTTCAACCGACTATTACCACAGATTCAGGGCAGCATTTGTCATTAATACAGAATTTGGCAAAGGATAAGAACACCCCACTTTCCGTAATGCATTTCTCACACAGCACAGATGAGCCTGGAAATCTTGTTTAGCGTAGACAGAGTGGTATGTCTTGACTGTGCTGGGTTTCTGAGCTTTTAATGAGGGCAAATTGAATTTAGGTAGCCAATCGAGATTTCAGAGATGCATTTCAGTCTTTCCTGCATGATCAACAATCAAACAGAGAAACCTCTGCTGTCTAGGTGGACCTGTGCTGCATAGACTTACTTACCACAGACAGGCAAATACAGCTCTGAAGTCCTGACAGCAGGCCACAGGGAAAACAGCACTGGAGAGAAAGCCTTAACAGCCTGGAGTTATCTACACAGGTAGGATCCATCGCCTCTCACTGCTGAATGAAGAGAGGGAGGAGGAAGGTGGGAAGAGCAAATGCACAGAGAAATATCTTTATCCAGGGGATATCAATTGCAGAACAAGGCGGCAGGCTAGAGATCCAGATCTCTTTCCACCTCCACATGCCCTCTCCCCACAAATGCAGCTGCCGCCACTTAGCAGGATAAAAGGCGAATTGTTCAGCTTGCTGCTTTCACATCTAGGAGGGGAGTCTTTGCCAGGGAAAGGGCTGTCAGTTTTTCAGATGGACAAAGCAATGACAAACACACACCCCCTATGCTGCCCCCCCCCCCCTTTTTTTTTTTTTTGCGTATCTGAAAGGGGAAAAAGGAGGAAAATAAAAAGGTCTCTGTAAACATTTTAAGAGGAGACATTTTGGATTTTTTTTCCTTAAGGGATAAAATAACCCCTCCCTAGCCCCACCCTAAAAGCACTGGATTTGGGGAGCACTGAAAACAGAGATTCAGAACTGCGCACTCCGGTCTCGGAAGAAGCCCTCAGCCACTTGTGCTTCTCTGAAAGTGACGGTAATGGAATTTGCCGTGATGTCTGTCACTGTCACTTCGCTGGGGGGCACAGTGGGAATCCAAGGGAGACTGCCATCCACATCTGCTGCAAAAGGAGAGGCAGATAAGAGCATGTTAGTGAGAGGGAGAGAGGGTGGGGGAGAAGGAAGGGCGAGGAAGACAGGGAAGGGAAGGATGGAAAAGGGGCCTCCTTTCTGACAAACGGTGGCTGAAATCAGCCTGTATTGAGTCTGCACATACAAGGCAAGAAAGAGCACGGGCAAGCCCTCCCCACAGAGGCTAAGGGAAAACAGACGATCACTGCAGGTTATAATGGGAAAAGCAAACAGTAGCAAGGGTGCCCAGACACGCCAGCATCAAATCAGCCTACACGGAAGTCAGTCAGACCCATTAACAGCACCCAGTGCATCTAACCATCCACAGGTCATCCTGATGTCATCCTGACATCTCTCGTGCCATCTCAGCCCCTCATTTGCTTCTGTCAGTAAAACACACTCACCCAGGTGTGAGCTCACCTGCTTGCAAATGCCCTACCCTGCTGAAAAGTCAAAAGTCACAAGCTTTTAGAGATGCTCTTCTGATCCTCCCATGGGAGTCAAAGGGATCCAAAATTGAGGGTCTTCTTTGTACTGCACCTGTAATGCAACCTGGGTGCAATTCTCTCCAAAACCCATCAATATTGCTTCGCAGAAAAAATTCCTTCCCTTTCTGATATTCTTTCTTTGCTCTCTGATAGCTCCATACGAGAAACCCAAACGTTCCTGCACTTTCACACTGCAAGAATAATTAACAGGCCCTCTCCCACCCAAAACCTCACTTCTCCTAGCCCCCAAAGACAGCCACAAAAATATACAGAGAGAGGAAGGAAAACATACCCTCTCTCTGTCGCTTTACCTGTACCATACTCTGTTGTCCCAACCTGGGCAAAGAACATGGGAAAAATACCCTTAAGAGGGTATTTCCTGGCTTCTGTCTCAAATATTTGAGGTATCTACTTTCACCTCAGGAACAGTCCAATCCACCCTAGCACTAACTGGAATTCCACACATGCCATGTGTCAAGGGCAGAACAAAAACTGTTTTACAAATCTCTAGTGCCATCCACCCTTCAGATCCCCGAGTGCTTTAGAGAGCAGCCCTTCTAGGGGAGAATAGTCCCACACATTTGCCCACTGCCAGGATGCGACTCTGGGTTCCTCTGCACCTGCCCCGTTGCTGCCTCTCTGGATTTCAGGTGCTCTTTGAGTCCCTCTCGGAAAGAAGAGGGGATAGTGCTGATTCCCAGAGCACAGCTCGCTCCCCAAAATCCTGCCTAATCCAACCTGGCTCACAACTACTCCTAGCAAGGAGTAACAGGATTCCCTTAGCTACTACAAGGAGCACAAGCCCTTGTTTTCCACTCCTCGGGAAGGCTTACGCCTTCAGAAGCTCTAATAATGCAAGGATAGAGTTTCCCTGGTAACTCAGAGCAACACGCACATCCCACAGCTCTCCGCACAAGATGCTGGTATCCCTCCCCAAAATGCCAACTGTGCTTGGACATCTCCCATGCCTACACTCACGCTGCCTACTCAGTGGGATCAGGCAGGAGTTACCATCCTCACTTCATCTCTCTCATCGCCCTCTCACATAGCTCTACAGCAAGAGACTTTAGAGAGGATGTGGGGTGTGGGGAGGAAAGGGAAGGAGGGGGCAGAAGGAATGCGCTGTGGGTTCCTAAGGGCATTCCTGTTTGCTCTCAGAGCAGTTAGGAGAGGAGTGCTGGTGTCCTAGCTTGTCCACAGCCAGCCAGGCCCCTTTTAGCAGAGCAGCAGGAAAAACATGTGCTGCTATGTGGACAGAGTTCCTCACTGTCACCTTTGCTGGGAGGAAACTGGAAGATGGTGGTAACTTCCAGTGAGTTCTGCATGCTTTCGAACATTGGGAGGGGTATTACTGATTTAAGACTACAGAGAGGTGGCAGCACCAAAAAAGCAGATTAATCATAGAATCACAGAACATCCTGAGTAGGAAGGGACCCAAAAGGATCATTGAGTCCAACTCCTGGCTCTGCACAGGACCACCCAAAAATCAGACCCTATGTCTGAGAGCATTGTCCAAACACTTCTTGAACTCCGGCAGGCTCGGTGCTGTGACTACTGCCCTAGGGAGCCTGTTCCAATGCCCGACCACCCTCTCAGTGAAGAACCTTTTCCTAACACCCAGCCTGAACCTCCCCTGTCACGGCTCCATGCCGTTCCCTCGGGTCCTGTCGCTGTTCATGACAGGACAGTAGATTAAGATAAATCAGTGGATTAAGATCTACTGTCATGCAAGCAGGAAAAGAATTTGCAGACAAGAGGGCCACAATGGGAGCCAGCAAGAGCTGCTCTGAGGACCTGACCTAAACCACAATCCCAGGATGAGGCAAGTAAGGGGGAAGCATGTAGAGCGTCCTTCTTGTGCCCCAGAACTTCCCAGCCAAGGGGTGTCTGGCCTTACCTTCTTTGCTGGTGTTCTGCATGGCCTCCCAGTCCTCAGGGCTTTGCCTGGCCTCCAGGCCCACTGCATCGTTCAGGAAGAACTCACACCTGCAGTTCCGGCTCTCCAGGCTCGCCATACGGGGGAACTTCTTCCTTGACAGTCGCAGGTACTTCTGATTTTTGCGTTGCTTTCGGAGAGAGAATGGCAGGACTGCTCCCCCAGTCTTCTCTGAGAACTCTGCCTGCCCTGTCTTGGCCCCTGGCAGGCTACTGTCTCCTCCTCCAAACCTCCGTGCTAGAGAGAAACAGAGCTTCTCCTTTCCCTTGTGGGCACTCCTCAAGTCCATGCCATACAGCCGCTGCCAAGACATCAAGGCAGCAAGGGTCAGAATGGGAATCTGATAATACAGCCAGGGCTCTCACCTGGGAGCCAGGAATCTATTCTTAGTTCAGTCCCAGAGCATCTAGGTGACCCAGGAGAAGCTGTGCTGTTCCTACAACACTGTTTCTCTCACCTCTTCACCTGCCATCTAAGCTCTTCCTCACACACGCAGCCTAGGATTGGCTGCTTTGCATGGCAACAATCGAAGCGTGCTGGACCTCCGCTTCCAAGCAGCTACTACCTTTCACATGTCGGAAAGTCCAAGCCCAGTGTGAAATTAAGAGCACGCGAACCAGGTAACGATTTGCAACCACCCAAGCCCAAAGTTTAGAAGATCCTAGTTCAGAGAGCAAAAGCTGTTTTTTCTTCCCTCCTTTTTTTTTTTTTTTCCTTCTTCTTTGTTTTGTTAGCTGCTGTTCAGCTAACAGGTTAAAAGTGCCTACCCACTGATTTCATGTTGTTGTGTTACCTTGTTACATCCAATTTTGTCCATGCAACAGCAAAGGGACAGTTTCCACCTTCCCGTGGGTAGGGCAGCAGCACAGCAGCTAACCAGTTAGAAATATACAGGAGAAGAGCAAGAGGCTACCTGCAGTAGGAGGCGCTTTGGTTTGGGGCCTCTTTTTCTGTACCCTGAAGCGCGGTCTCTCTCTTCCCTGTGAAGGAGGAACACAAATCAAACCAAGTACTAAACACCACAGCACAAAGCCTAGTCGAGACTTCCACCTTTTGCAGCAAAGCTCCCTCATTTTCTCCATCAAAACCCAATTGCGAGCGGTGTGGACTTGGAAAGCATTCCATAATTTCTTTTTGTAGGAGTGAAATTCTTGCAATAAGGGAATTTCTCTGACATTGCTGATCAAGGATGGGTTAGGGAAACTTATCACCTCACATCACTCCAGTCCAGCCCTGGACCTGATTAAAACCTGAGAATGATTGTGCTTTGGCTCAGTGCTGCTTGTGTTTGGCCTTATTTCCCAAACAGCACCAAACCTGTCTTATTTGCCTCAGCCAAGACCAGGGTACAGAGATGGAGCAGGACTCATCGCTGTGTGTCTCATCTCTGACTGAAGTAGGGACACCAGGGGCACCTTACATACACTACAAAATAAAGACACTATTTCCTTTTCCTTGTCCAGGGAGAGAAAAGAACACGTGCCCTTACTTTTCTTCATACGCCACTACCAGGCGAGGGTCCAAGATATGATCCTCTGGCTCCCATGTGCTGTATCTGAAGAAAAACATGAGGAATATAAAGTAAACAATGCTTTAATGAAACATTCTCTCTGCAGGGCTGCTCCCAGTGTGCTGAGGCCCTGGATACTGTCTTCACAAGGGTCAGTGGGGCCTGCCACAACATTGCTAGAGCTCTGAGGAATCCCAGCCATCCCCCCCCAAACTTCCTGCCAGATACCACCTCCCCTTCCCAAAAAAAACAGGCAGGGCCAAGCATCAAGCAGCAATTTGTAGGAGAACAAGGAAGGCTTTCTTCCCCAGGGCCCCCTCCACAGTTTGCAAAGGCTGTGCAGAGACACAAACTGTTTTTAAGACAACGCCTAACCAGGTCACATTTGCAGCACTCCCACAAGTCCAGCAAATACATGGAACAACGAGATGAGATCTGATAGAGCTTTCTGAAAAATAGGTCTCTCTTAATTTAGAGTGCTTGAAGATTAAGTACGCTTTCTCACCTGCACTATTAATTACCTCTACTCACTGGAGCCAAAAGTATTTATTTAAGAAGAGCTTAATTTTTCTCCACTGTTGCCATTCAGCTGAACATGTTTAGACTTGGGCCCTGAGGCAAGTTGATGGCGACTTTCCAACTGTTCCTCCTCTTGCTCAGCTCCCCCTGCAGGTTATTTCTGTCTAGCAGAGGTCAGCAGTATTTCTGTACCAGCGCAGGAGGAACCCACCTGCGCTGTGGTCAGGGCTACTGAAACTACCCAAAATGAGCTCGATGCTCTGAAAGTAGCCTGTGAGCAGTGTCACTCGCTGCCCCGTCTCCCTCCGTGACTGCTGACAGCTATGATGGAGCCAGCTGCTCAGGAAGGGGCTGAACCCACGCAGCAGGCCACACCAAAACCTGTTCCCAAGGGGCTCGGCCGCACTTAATAGCAGGCAGAAGCAGCCAAAACCTCCCATTGTGGAAGGTTTCTGGAGGGTGAAAGAGTCACAAGGTGGCCCTTGTGGTGGGTTTATTTTAAGGGCTCATGTTTGCCCAGAAAAGACTGGTGGTGTCTCTCTATCATGCAAACTCAAAAGTAAGAAAGCAAGACTGAAACCCCAAATGCCTCAGACCATTCGGATTCCTGGAATGTGAGGTCCAAGGCCTGGAGTCAGAGCTCCTCCAGCCCCTGGCAAGGTGGGTCGGACAGGAGATGTGTGCAGGTGGCAAGAGTACACCTGGATCAGTGCCTGTGAACTGAGGGGAAGCATTTTAGGATGCTTATGTTTCTGGATGAAGCGCAGACTGCATGAGGGCATGTGGTGCATGCATATATGTATGCAGGGGAGGTGGTTTGGGAATGCTTTTCCCTTTCATCTGCCCATTAGGTAGAAGACATGTACTGAAATACAGGAGAGTTCCTGGAGAATGGTCCTACAAATGAAGGTACAGCTCTTTTACAAAAGGGAGAAACAAAAATATGAAATTCAGATATCCCAAGGTGCACTGTACACCAGAGGGTTAAGAACAGACATGTCTTCATAACCAACTGATCCCTCCCTCCCTCCCCTGCCCAAGCCTCCTGCAGCAACCTGACTGTGAGCTGTCAAAGCCAAGATGCTGTTTGAACAGAGGAAGGTTTCCTCCCAGCTGCAGGGATTCTGGCACTCATTGTACAAATTTAAGAAAAATAATATCACAAGGGGTGGGGGGGAAGACATCAGATTACTTTTCATGGGCAGGAGAAGAAAGAGGATTTGCTTTAAAAAAAAAAAAAAAAAAAAGAAAGAAGGAAAAACCCCTGGGGGGGGTTGCCTTTTTCTCTGCACCTCAGTTCCTGGTTTTCCNTGGTGGGTGTTGCCTTTTTCTCTGCAGCTCAGTTCCTGGCTTCACTGCAGTGGCAAAACGCTGCATATAAAAAAACATGGTGCAGTTTGCCACACACGCACGCACACACACACGCACGCACAGAGCTATATATACAGGCACACGCAGCCCAGGCTGCAGCAGAACTGCAGAGAGCAGGCACTCTGGAAAACATAGATCATATGATCCTCCCCCCTCTCCCTCTACTCCTCCTCTTCCCCCTCCCCTCTTAACTCCAACACAAGTTGTAAACAAGCTTGTAGCTCCAATCAGACCGTAACTCCTCCATTCCCGACTCCTGCAGTACAATCCAGAAATCTGAGGCATTAACGATTTTTTTTAAATTGTGAAATATCGAATTAACGGGAAAGAAGCAAACTACAGTCCTAGCCTTGCTCTCTTCCATGAAGGCTCAATGGGAATCATGGAATAATTGGTACAGAGACTACAAAGAGCAATGCGACAAGGCTGGGGAGGGGAATGAAGCGAAACATGACGTGGGATGAGGAAACAGAGCATGCTGGAAGACAAAGATGCAAACAGCTTGTGGTGCTACATGCCATCACAGGCGTGTTTATGTTTAGAAACACGGAACAGAGACTGTTAGCAGGATGAAAGCAACTCGCATGCTCAAAGCATCTTGGTTTGAAGCATCTCAAACCGCTGAATGAACTGTTAAAAAAAAAATCAGTGCACTTCAAACTTGGAGCATGCAGGAAGAGGGAAGGTGTTGGACTTATCACAGCATCAAAATAAGGGACTCTTTGCACCCCCTTGCTCTCTGGGCAGAAGGCTGTGCTTTTAACTCCCAGAACAGAGCTCCTGGTAGCAGGAAGCAAGGCAGCAGCAAGAATAAGGGCTGCTCTGTCAAAAGAAACACGATGCTATGCCTCAATCCACCTTCTCTTGCAAAGTCAGTGGCCAAGGAAGACCTCACTGTGTTTGTGGAAAGGAGAATGGGACAAACATCAGCATTGCAGCCCAAGGGGATGGTGCCTCACAGACTACAAATGTTTCCCAATCTCTACCAGTGATTAAATTAGGCTGAGGTACTCAGGAGGAGAAGTGGTCCAAGAACTGACTCACACTACGTGGCAGCTGGTACCCAACGAGGGTACAACGTTACACTCCGACAGCAGAATTTACAGTCGAGAACAAAGTCACCCCACTCCCACCACCGCCGCCAGAGAGGGAAAGCTGCTTATATTTGTGCATGCCCCATAAGCACAAGGATTAGGCATGCAGAAACGCATTTCAACTTCTTAAACACCAGGTACAATCTGTCAGGACCACGTCTGAGCAGCCCCCCCTTTGCAACTGCAAGGATGAGCCAGCGGGAGCTCCCCTTTGCTCAGCACCATCCAGCGCAACCGCGCACGTAGTGCAGCCATACCCACGCACGTTGTGCGTGGATGCACACACAGCTACAAACAGAAAAGCAGACAGGTTCCTGCATGGGTACACCATGAGGCTGTTCTACTAGGCTGCTAGCTGACATAGTAATGTTCTCCAGTTACCTAATCTTTTTAATCTCAAAGCATTTTACAGATTGCTTAGGCACAAAGCAATCACTCTTCTTCAGAGGCAGCTGCATTTTAATAAAGAAGTATCTGTAAACAGCGCACAGCAATGCTGTAAAAAAAAAATATATTTTTTTTTCTGTTTGCAACATGGCAACCAAAGCAAAAGCAGAAAAGGCACTCAAAAGAACAACAGGTTTCAGACAAGGAAATGAAGGCATGGCGGTAATTTTCAAGGGACAAAGATCGCCTCTATTTGGCTAGAATCAATAAATCTGAAATATTGCCCCTTTCCTGTTGTGAATTGCAGAGGGAATACAGTAAGACAACAAGACAAGACCACCACCTTGTTTTCTATTTTAAAAGACTGCATATAGCCCTGCAAATAAAGTGGGGTCCTCTCGGTGCTGACTCAGCAAAGTAAGCACCATTCCAAGTTCAGAAGAATCAGGGTTCCTTGTCAAACTCATACTGAATTTCAAAAGATTTGTATCTAGAAAGCATCTCAATGGAGTATTTCAGTGGTGGCAAAAACCAGTCAGAACAGACTGACACACGGTTTGTATCCCTCAGCTGCCAGTCCGGAAATAGTACAGAGTTTTGGTTTGTGGCTCTTTGTTTGTAGTTGTTGGAATGAGGCACGAGAGGTTACCCATGAAGAATGAGATGCTCAGTTGCAGTGATACAGTGAAAGCTATTACCGAACATTAAAGAAAAAAGACAAGTAAACACAACTTACTTTGGGGGCCATCCTTTCCACTTCACCAGGTATTCTACTTTACCCTGAGGGCGGAAAAAGGAAGAAGAAAACAGGTGAACTCTGCAGCCAAATATGGGCTACGGTAAGAGGTGCAACCAATCAACAGGACTAAACTCCGCAACTGAAGAGCTCATTTCCCATCACTTTATTTTCGAAAGAAAGCCACTTCCTTGTTCAGCTATACTTGCTACACCTCCTTCCCCGGGACATGGGCACGCAGGGCTATTTAGGAGTGCCTGAACTACCATCAGCGTGGGATCATACCTTTGCAGAAGCTAGCAGGCGGAACCCCAAAAGCCAGCCGGCGAGCCAGACTGCAGCCGTGCCTGCATTTACAGGGAACCCTAAGAGAAGTCATCATGCATAAACGCGAGAGGGAGATGCATGCCAGGAGCAGGTGTCAGAGGAATTTGCTCAAGCAGAGAGGAGAAATACAAGATTTCAGATCCTATGAAGCATCTCTTCGGCATGTTCCCTTCCAGTTGCTACACGCTTTACTCAAGCACCGCTCCATCCATCACACTCACTCAACCTTTCGACCCAAACAAACAGCAGTTCACAACTGAACTTCAGAGTTAACCGTTTATTTGTTCACTCCAAGTACAAAAACAAAAACCAAGCAGCGACTGGAAAGCACGTCCAAGGGCCCCGAGGAACGCGCACAACTAGTGAAACCTTTAATATTACACCAGGGGACTTGGGGAACACTTCCCAAAGCACGGCAGAGGCCTCCACACTAGCAGCACGACACCCCTGGAAGCGCCGCCGTTGCAGGTGCAGAAACCTTTAAATGACAGCGCAGAAGGCAAAGCGAGCTGCAGCACCGGCTTTATTTTCTTACGGGGGGGCTCCTCAGCTTCCAAACGCTTGCGAACTCGCCCCTATAAAGGACTTTCAAAAGACCGGAGGGGATCCCCACGCGCTGCATCCCCCTAACCCCCCGTGGGGGTGCAGCCCCTTCCTCC
>VXAA01003297.1:605933-621185 GCA_013399115.1 Anseranas semipalmata | reverse complement strand
TTTTTTTTTTTTTTTCAGAAGACTGCAGCAAAGATCAGCATAGCTTCAAAACAACCCAGCACGTCCCTGAAGAAACGCTGCTCGGTGAAGCTCCAAGAAACGACCTTGCAGCAGAAGCGGGATTTGGCAGCCTGCGAGCGCGACGCTGCCGCGATTCCGTAACGCCACGGGAGCTGGCAGCCATGAAAAGCCGTGCAGCCGATGCCGTTCGCAACGTATCGCTGGCTTGACTGGTGAACTGGCCTATGGCTGCGCGCTGCTGTATGTTTAATTATCAGTAGATGGCACTCATCGTGCTGCTCTGTGTGCGCAGGTCCATTTTATAGGCAGGTCGCGGTTTCGGTACGCAGCCTCATAACGCATCACAAAACTAAGGGACAGCAAATGGACAAGGTCAGCGCTGGCCACTGAGACCAGCCCGGTCAGAGCTGAGCCGGCTCGGCAAGTGGAGTGAGTGGGCTGGAAGCACGGCAAGGCACGGGCGGGATGTGCTGAGTATCAGCAGTTAAGCCCAAGGGCACCAGGAAAAACTACCCTTTGGGTATGCCCGTATCCGTTGGTGCTTTTGATGCAATAGTTTTTTTTTAAAGCTTGTGGAAAGAATGCAGCTGCCCTCTGCTGCCAATTGGCAGCCCCTTGGTTCACCCAGAGCCTTGCAACAGCAGCCAGCGACTGATGTGTTTAAAGCTGCACCTTTGCTACGTGTTCCTCACCCAGCTCTGATCCTCTCCCAGCATGGGGATTTCCTGAGAGCACATGGCCAGCTAGCCCCAGCCCCAGCACAAGGTGATGTTCTGCCTTCGGGGGTTACACAAAACACAAGGAAAGCAAACGTTTTTGTCCCTTTGTCATGGCTAAAGAAGCTAGTCTTAGAGGGTAGAAGGAAGATCACCTGGTGCAAGCCTAGGTCCCTCTGAGAGCTCCAGCTGGGTCTGCCATGAAGAAAATTATCTGTTGTGGGTTCAGTTTCACTTCATTTCCACCCTTGACCCCTTTTTGCCCAGCATGGGGTTTCTCTACCCCTTGCAAGGCATACCTAACAGCTTTCTGCCTCAGCCTTTCATCCTGTCGGATCAGGGCACCCAGCATTTCTCTTTCATTGTGGCCCTGCCTTGGATGCCATCTAAATGGGATGGCAAGCGCTGAACCCCAGCCTGTGATCCTCTAAACACCACACTGCTGGCACTTGTCCCTTAGCGTCACCTCCCCTTGGGGGGCAGCTCAGTTTTCCTGCACCCCGGCTCGCAGCCAGGTGCCACGTGGAACCATCGTTTAGGTGTTTCTTCCCAGTCTTCCTCAAAGAGCTCAGCCAGTTCCTAGAACAGGATCGGTGCCAAAAGTAGCAGCTACCATTTTTCTTTGAAAATGCCGCTGAAAGATGACTTGTTTTCTTACCTGTTAAACGATAGCTCAGCAGTTACAGCACACACCCAGCAGTGCTAGCGATCAAGGTCCTGTCCCTCCTCTGTCTTCGGGACCATGAAATCCCATCTTTGGGGAGAATGCTCCAAACACCAGGTTGTCTGTCTCGGGGGTGAGGGGGCACACATTCACCCGCTGAAGTTGTCCCACTTGGCACAAGACAAATTCAGAGCTCCCTGGGCCAGGGTGGCCGTGTGACACAGCCCAACTTGACAGCTATTTTCCTGGGCAAGAGATCTGTGCCCTGGCCCCGCTGCTGATCCCTGGCTGTGCGTACGTTATCCAGTGCCTGATTCATGCAAAATACGTAAATGGGTCCTCGGGAAGGTGCTGAAACGCCGGTCTCTGCTTTCCAAGATAAACACTTAGCTACAGAACAGTGTTCCTTCTCTCGGGGCCACTTTGGACACTTCTGTGTCACAGCAGGACTAAAGTACACTGGCTCGGTACACAAAGTACACAGCTTTGATAGCTTCCTTTTCAGGAAGCTGTAGTGGGATTTTCAGTGCTCTGAAGTGTGGGTGGGCAAGGGAAAATAAGTGCTTTTGTGGTTTTTTGTTTGTTTGTTTGTTTTGTGTGTTTTTTATATATATATACATGTGGTTTCAAAGAATTTGAGTTGTGCTGTTTCAATAAACGTGAATTTTGCTGTTTTAATGAAAGCCTGCCTGCCTATGGACATATGTCTTTAAAAAGCCTCCCACATGCTCTACAAAAACCTCTTCAGCTGCTCGGTTGCTTAAAGCTCCCGAAGATCCCCTCTCACGTCCAAGCCTCTCGCAGCAGGATGCAGGGCACCCAACCCAGAAAACTTCTCCTTCCAGAGGGCTGTCTGCACGCGGGGTGCTGCACGGCCCCCTTCTCCCACTGAGAAGGGGCCAGAGCCGCGATGCTCGCTTTCTTCGTGCACGAAGCACCCTGAAAAATTAGCAGGACGTGAAAACCTTAAGACTTAAAAAGGCCATCTGGGCTGTGCCCTGGGGACGCAGAAGCTAGGAGGTGCTCTTCAGCCGCATTACAGACAAACCACATTAAATCGTGCGCGGCCATGCCAGCGCCGCAGTGACAACCACGAGTGCAGCTGCTGTTTGCTGTTCTGGCTTACAGCTTAGGTGAAGCTCCTGCTCCCTGGACCAGCAATTAATTTTGCATTAGGCCACCATATAAAATAAAAATGAAAATAACAGGGAGCGGAGCAGGCAATCGGATCTCCCAACCCCTGCTGAGCATCCAGAACTAGGCTGAAGTGATTTCTCTTCCTTGAGCACCCTATGGCCCCACGAGCATGGGTGCCCCGGCCTCCTGCTATCAGCCCCTGGGGTAGAGCAGACTGGGCTGGTGGGAAGGGTGGGCTGCAGGACTTCCAGGCTGAGGACCACGCTCACCTCAGACGTCCCTGCCTGCTCCCTGCCCGGGTGATGGTTTGCTGATTTGCCCTTTGGGTGCCTCCTTAGATCAGCAGCGGGCAGGAACCTGAACGCAGTCCTGGGAGGCCCCTTGGCACCTGCCTATCTTGCTCTCTGGCTCTAAGGCAGCCGCTGCCACCAGCACCAAGCTTGCACTTTGTGTGGAGCATTCATTCTCCTTCTCTTTGATGATCTCCTTCATAAAAACTGAGCATCAGCCGCTTTCTTCCCAAGAGAATGTCCTCTGGGTCTTCAGAGCCATTCCTGTCCCTCGTGTCCCACCACTGCCCTCGCTAACCGAACGAAGCCCAGCCTCTGCCCCTTGAATGAGGACAGTTCACAGCTTGTCCCCCCAGAGAGTCTGGTGGCACGTGGGGAGCGAGCTGGCGAGCCCCAGGAGCAGGGCACAGGCTGCAGCACCGCATCGTGCCGCCTCTCTGCCCCGTCCCTTGGAAGCGATATTTCCAGAATTGATGCAGAGAAAGGAGTTTCTTTGTTTTATTACTCAACCACTGTTGACTGTTGGCTTGTCTAGTGTATTTAGGCTTGGCAAAAAGCTGCTCCGCGACTTGCAAAACAAGACCAGCATTACCTGCTACCTGGCGGCTGGGCTGTAAGGATGGGATAAGCAATTTCTGAAGCACTGGGGGATGGACGAGAGGCATTAGGGCAGCGCGAGGTGCCCGAGGAAGGCCCTGCAGCCACCACTGCCCGCTCTCCCTGCCCCAGCGGCTGCTCGTTAGGTGGCACTGCAGGCCTGGGATTTCGGGCGAGCGCAAGATCCAGAGGGCTCCTCCAGGGCTGAGCAGGGCTTTGCAGGCTCTGTTTCTCACCCCAGCTGCGTATTTTTCCCCCCAGGTGCCAGAAAACCTCAATGTGGAGGGAGCGATCCGGGTCAATGCCGCCCCACTCTGCAGCACCCGCGCCTCCTGCCCCTGTCACCGTGATGCCCAACAGGGCTGGTGCTTGTCCCCGCTTTTGGGGTGTTCCTCCTCCGCTGAAATATCCTCGGCTGGGCTGGGGCAGGGAAGGTGCCTCTACTCTCTCACAGCCACCTTCTCCCTCACCTTGCTTTCCTTGGCATGTCCTTGGGTAAATGTTTATACAAGTTGGCGAAGCCAGGGAGCGCACGGGCAAGATCCGGGAGCGCTTCCCTTGCACAATTTGGCCGAGGTGCTTTAAGTCTCTCCCCCAGCGCTGCTGGTTAATCCGGGCCTGGCTCGGGCCTGGCAAGCGCGCATACTCGCGGCTCTGCCGGGGCACACCTGCCTTCGCCGGTAAATGCCGCGGCTATTCCCGTCCCGGCGCCCCGCCAGAGCCGGGCTGGGGCTCCTCCATCCCAGCTGAGCCCTGCCCCAGCCCGGGCACCTGCAGCCTGCCCAGTGCCCCCCTGTCTGAAGCTGGCAGATAAATGTCCTTGAAATCTGAAGTAACCACGATAATTGGATTTTGAACAGGAAAATGGACTGTTTTTTCCCCTTATCTAATTGATTAGGAATGTCAACTATTCCTTTCTGAACACCGTGCATGCCTCTTATTTATGTAGGAAGCAGCTGGTCTGATGATTCAGCCAAACACTTTTTTTAACTAAAAAAAATAATCAAGCTTTCTTCTGGGGGGGTTCATCGCTGTATTTCATCGCAAACTGACAGATCAAATCCATCTCTCTGCTTCTCCCTCTGCATCCTGACTTGTCCCTGGGGAGCCACGTCCCCCGCTCCAAGACAGGGCAGGGGCGTCACGACGGGACACGGGTGTCGTAACGGGATGCGGGCTCGGCAGCCACGTCTGGGTGCCCGGCTGACATCAGAAACCATCCTGGTTTTAGTCTGGGCAGATTTCTGCCCGTGCCTATTTCTGCACGCTGCTGAGCGGGGCTGGATGCGGCGGGTGCTGGCCGGAGGGTGACAGCAGCTTCACACCCGCGTGACTCCGCGAGCATTACTCCCTTCTGTAATGGGCTTAAAATGGAGCACTCGTTCCCGTTTTTCTCGGAACGCAGTTACGCTTCCCATGCGAAATTACACAGGCTCAGGCTGCATTTCATAAAATTTTCTTAGGAAGTGCCCGAAACTGCAGCGTAGTGAGATTTGCTGCTGAGGAAATCTGTTCATCCAGCCCGACTGACGGGTACAGTGCTGAATGCTTGCAAAACTCGTCAGAAAGATGGTTCTTGGTGCGATTTGGTCAAACGGGTGATGAAAAGCCCCTAAAAGATTTCAGCCTCTGCAGAGCCACTGGACTCCAAGCTTGAGTTGCGAAGACCACTAAGAAGGGTTTGAAGGAGCAGTGTTGAGACCACCTGGACTATCTTAACGCGAATATTCCCCTTTCTGCACCCTGGCTGTGCAGCCTTTCCTAGGGCCATTTCGAAGCTGAACACGTGGCTGCTGTTAGGGCTACGGCCCGAGCAACGTTTCACGCCTCGAAGCTGGATATACCAAAATAGCCGAGCTGCTGCTCGCTGCCCATGGAGCTGGTGGGGCCGAGGCATCTGAAAAGGCCTGACTTCACTGGGTCTGGCAGGAAGCGCTGTGGTTTGTTTAACCAGCTAGCCAAACAGCCTCCGGCACCTGCTCCCTCGGCACAGGAGGCCAAGCAACAAACCCCATGCCAGATAAAAGTTTCCACCAAGCTCTGGCCATCGGGAGGGCGAGCTGCCAGCAGCCGGACTGGACCCAGTGGCCAAAATGGCCAAATTGGTAGCTCCCACCGGGCGTGAGGACACAGACACGGCAATGGGGGCTTGGCTACCCCAGGTTTTCGCTCGTGTTATCAGGAGAGGGTGAGTTGCTGAAGGTTTGGCAGCTGATAAGAGCAAGTGCCGTGCCAGATGCAGGGAAAACCCCGCGCTCAGAAGCAAGTTGTCAGCCCCGGCTCCTCTTTCTGACACGTTTCAAGGTCCCCAAGGGACATATTCTTTGACGACGCTCCTGGAGGACGAGGCATGCTCTGCAGGTTGAGCGAACCGGATTTCGCTGAGGCAGCGGTTCCCATGATCAGATGTGAGCACTGACTGGAGCCGTTAAATAAATCAAGGCAGGAGCTGTGTTCCGGGGCTTGCCGCTGCTTGTCACACACTGGCACATTGTTCTCCCGAGGTGGGATTCACCGCGCTTGGTGTTTGCCAGCCGAAAATTAAGCACCTTAAGTTCAGCTGGCTGAAAATTAAGCAGTCAAACACTAGCAGCCCTTGTCTCCTGCTCCAGACAAAGGAGAGCGTTGAGCACTGCCACGGCATGATTCACCCCTAGGGAAATTTAGCCGAGGAGTCGAGTGGTGTCACGGGGGTGCCCATCTCTGTTGACTATGGAGGGAGCTGAGCCGGCTGGGTGAGACCTGGGAGCCAACGCTGGGGTGTCTGCCGCGAGGTGACCCCACCACCGGCCAAGAAGGTCCCAGTGCATGGCCAGAGCTACCACCAGGCACGGTTGGGTTCGGGTGCGCAGCAAGTGCATGGGGAAGCACAAACCACAGCCTTCCGTGGGGCTGCCTGCTGCATCCCAGCTGTCCCCTGGTCTCCTTCCTAGTGACCTCCCCCCAATCCATCTCCAAAACCTCCTTGGCAGGGCTAACGTCTGGTCCGAAACACGCTCCCTGACCAAGAGGTTACCTGGCTGCCGATGTGACCGTGCGGAGCCGCGTCGGTAGCAGAGATGGGACGTGCTTGTGAGCACCTAAGAGCTGGGCCCATCTCCCCCTGAGCCTGTGTCCTCGTGTGAGAAAACAGAAGTCTGGGGGGACGCGCACAGCTGAAGCAATGCCATTTTGCGTATGAAGACACCATTTTGCTTAAAAAATAAAAGATCAAATCCTGCATTGTTTCATCTTCCTTTCTCGCACCTGCTATTTAGTGAGAAGTTGGAATAATCCTCAGACAAGAGATGGAGATGGAGATGGAGATGGAGATGGAGATGGAGATGGAGATGGAGATGGAGATGGAGATAGACATAGACATAGACATAGAGATGAGATAGAGAGAGAGACAGAGATAGGTAAATACATCTGATCAGCCCCTTGCCCTTGACATTGCCAGCAAACAAGAGGTGTGGTGCCTCAGATGCTAAATTTCTCCGGAGAGAAGTTAGAATAAACAAAACCAGTTTTCCTTGGATTCCTCCACAACACAGACTCCCAAGGGCAGTCGGTTGGGTGCCAGCGACCCCGTTGGTTGGAAGAGAAATCCCCGTGAGAAGAAAGCTGAGCCCAAGCCAAGTGGCACCTGAAGACTGGAGAGCCGAGGAGCAAGGAAATGGGTTTCACCTCATCCCAGGCTGGAAGCCTGGCCAGAAATGTCACGAAATGGTTCATCCCACGTGTGGTGCATATTGTTTTGTTATTCTGTTTTATTTAACCTGGCAATAAATCAACGTATATCATATGACCGCCGCGATTAGCTCCTCGGGATGGCTCCTTAGCTCGGGCACAGCTACGCGGGGATGGCTCGGGCTGGCCGCATGGCTGATCACGGGGGGACATCACGCTGCCGGGCGGCTCAGCCCCATCCTGCCGACGGGCGGCAGGGGCTGGGAGCAGCCCTGGGGACTCCTCCACAAACGGTGGCGGGGGCTGAGCGGCTGCCCCGGGATCCGTCACCCCGCACACCGACCCCGAGACAAACAAGAGCGGCCCGGGAGGGCTGTGTTGCGAGAAGGAAGTATTATTTAACGTGCATTGTGTTGGGAAGCGAAAACAAGGGTCCTGGCGCCTGGCCAGGTCCCTCGGCCTCTGATTTTATTTTCTTGCTTTTTTTCTTTTCTTCTGGGCAATTGTTCTAGTTAGGCCCGTTTTTTTTTTTTTTTTTAATTATTTTGTTTTGTTTTGTTTGCTTTGGTGTTTTCGGAGCTGACAATGCGCGGGGTGATTTCTCAGCGCGTTTCCTGTGTTTTGGCACAGGGGCTGCCCGAGCGCTCCGCCGCGCTTCCCGCCTGCCACTGCCACCGCCACTGCCACCGCTGCGTGGGTCACATCCCGGTGGCACGGGGGCTTCTCGCCTGCCCCGGCGGCGCGGGGCAGAGGGGAGCGGCAGGCAGCGGCGGCGGGGTGAGTCAGTGTGGAAAGGCTGCGCGCATTTCTGCCGGCTGACTCACCGGCCCTGAGGAAAGTAAAAAAAAAAAAAAACAAAAAGAATTAAAAAAATAAATAAAAGAAAATTCCAGCCAGATTCTTTCGGGGAGGTAAACAAGGTCAGGCAGCGCGGCAAGATCCTGTTTACCTGGGACAGGACGGATTCACAGAGCCTGCGCCAGGAGCGGGATGCGTTGGCATGGCATGGGGCACCCACGAAGGAGCCCCCTGCCCTCTTTGCCTGAAGCTGGCCGGCTCCAGCATGAGGACGAATTCCTGAATTTCAGATTCCCCCGGCCGCTGCCGACACTCGCCCGCGGCCCCCCACATGCCGAGGCTCCCACGCGGCTCCCACTCTCCCTCCCCACGCGGAAGCCCCGGCGACCGTGTGTCCCATCGGCCCCTTCCAGACGCTGACTGAGTGTTTTTTCCTGATAGCGAGCCGTGTGTGAGTGGATGTTGCTCAGGCGAATATCCTGTTCTTGCAACGGGACGGGGATGCAGGGGGGGGGCATGCCGGGATTTCGCATTCCTGGCATTCCTGCTTTGGCCGGGGATGGGAGCGCTGCAAAACAACCCGGTGGCAGGGACCGGGCACCCGCGGGCGCACCAAGCATCCCCTCCGTAGCTGCATCCACCTGCATGTCCCCACGGTGCAAGCATCGAGGTCTTCGCCCATGGTCTCGGCTCCTTCTGCAGCACCCAGCCCTCGGCTCAACCTCTTCCTGTGTGGCCCTGCATGGGAGCACGTGTGGGGGCCATGGGGACACACTGAATCCCCGCGTCCTACCCTTGGCCACCCTGGCCATGCATGGAGGCAAGCCGGGATCCGCAGCCCAGCGATTCCCTGCAGTGCAGAGAGCCTTTTGCTTTGCTTTGCTTTTTTTTTTTCTTTTCTTTCATTCATTGACAGAATGAAACAAACGGGGCCAGTGCTACATCGTGGTGGTTTTCCCTCCCGGTCAAAGCAAGCTCCTTGGGGTCTTGCTCCACCAGATGCTTGGGCTCTGCCTTCTCACAGCGTGCCGCGGTTTGGTGACTTTCTCAATGAGACGTGCACGTCGCAGCCCCATGGGCCATTAAAAAGAAGGAGAAGGAGACGCCCTGGTGCTGGCCACCAGCTGCACACGTGTGCTGCTGGAAGGGGAAGGGACAGGGAGGAAAGGGGACGATGCCTCTGATCACATGCAGAAGCCAGGTTTTGAGGAATTGAAAGCGTGTTATATCTGCAAGATTTAAAAAGAAAAAAGAAAAAAGAAAAAAACAAGCGTGCCTCTGTGTTTGAGGAAGCAGCCGGCGCAGCGATGTCCCCCAGGACCGGGAAGGCTCTCGAGGGAGCCCCAGCACTGGCCTCCCTGCGGGGACACTGGTGTGACACCATGGCGGTGGGGACCTGCTGCTGAGCACGGGAATCCCCCCTGGCGCGGGGTGGGGGGACCCGTGGGGCTGCTGTGGGCCCCCAGCCCTCAAAGCGGCTCAGAAAGGGGCAGGGGGAGAAGCGAGCCCCCGGAGCACGGGTCCAGAGACCAGGAGCGCGAAGCTGCAGGCGCTTGAGGACTTCAGCCCTGCCACAGCCCCCAGGTCCTCGGGGGTGGGAAAACCCCACCAGGCACCCACTGGGCTCCCTGAGCATTACAGCTCAAATGACTAAAGCTGTTAGGTCATCAACATGAGCTGCTTCCTTTTTTGGTTAAAGTCAAGTGTCAGAATCACAGGTTTCCTCTTTCCTTAGAATTGGGTTTTCTCGATACCACAAATCCTTCTTGCAATGCTAAAATTAAATGTCTGAAAGCACATGCGGAGTGTTGCAATCTCGCTGCTCTGCTCGCTGGGCTGTGTAATGCATGAGTTGGGTAACAAACAATAGAGGTTGGAAATAGCCGGGACTGAGATTTCCTCTTTCAGCTGCAGAATTGTTTCCTTGACTGGTGCGTGCATAAGCCAGGTGGCAAAATGCTTGCCCCCACCAGGCTTCCTGGCAAGCAGGGGGATCTTTGGGTGCGGGGTGGAAATGAGTAAAAGAAAAAGTCCCCCCCCAAAAGCAACTCCCGCCTTCCTCTAGCTTAGCTGCACCCTCCTGCTCCGTTGCAAGCTCAACCCTTTCTCGATAGCCGCTTCTTGCAGCTCCTCACAAACTTCCCAGGCCCATTTGCAAACCCGGGGATGGGAGCTGTTGCCACTGCGGTGGCGGAGACCTGAGATGTGCAAACTCAGAGCACCTCATCCCACCAGAACCCGGCGCTGGGAGCTCCCCCGCCCCAGGGAGCCCGCTCCTTGCAGCCCCGGGGACCAGTGGTGCTGGCACCTGGCTCTGCGTGCGCATCCAGAGCGGGAAACGGGGGCAGGTCTTCTGGTTGCTCCTTCCTGGCCGCAGGCTTTGAAACCATCAGCAAGACCTGAGTAAATAAATAAGTGCAACAATAGGTTGCAGCTCACCCGGTGGAACTGTCCGTGGAAAAGGGAAAATGCGTATCACGGGGAAAAAACTGCAGATCCTGTTCAGCTGCTCCTTTCTGTTTCATTTAACGCACTCGGAGGCGGCTGCACTGGGAAAATGCTTTATTTGGTTACGGGGCTGTTCACACCAGCCAGGAGAGCATCGTCCGTGCCAAACCCAAATGCAAGGAGCCGGCTCCAGTTTCAGCCCCTATGACAAGAGCCACACCGCAGCCCATCCCCAGCAGACCCAGGTAGACGAGGACCCGCTAACGAAGCTGCTGGGATGCTCTGACGAGCCCCATCCCTCCCTGGGGAGAAACCTGCACCCCTGGCCCTTTGCCTCACTGCGGCGGGCTCTGATCCTGCCCTCTGTGGACCTCATCTGGGTTTGTGCGTCCTCTGCGAGCACAAATTCGGGATGGGCAAAGCCGGCGTGCCATCGTGCCCCTGGCCAGCCAGAGGTTCGCTGTCCCTTTGCTGCGCTGGCCAGTGTGCCTCACACTTTCCAGGGCAGGCTGGGCTCCGATCTCTGTGTTTTGTTAATGGCCACCAGGTTTATGGGACACCAGGGACGCCCCCCTTTTCCTCCCCGGCCCCCCCAGTGCACACTTTTTTGTTTTTCTTCTTGATTAGCGGAAAAAATTCCTGAATCCATCAGGGGGAAGGAAGGTCTTTTCTCTCTCTCTTTCTCTCTCCTCACTCGATCAGTCCGATACAAACAATTTCCATCGTGACTGTGAAGCACTTTTTCCACCAAAATAACACCTCTGCAGGCTTTAAAGGCGCAGGTCCCTTTGCACGGCCCCCACCCCCAGGGTTCATCCCTCGCTGTGCTCCTGCCCTGACCTCAGCTGCTTCAGCCTCGGCTGCAGGGAAGCTCTCCTCCTCTTCGCTCCCAAAGCAGATTCTCCCCGCGCCCACAACACCCAAGCAGGGCCGCTTTGGGGAGCAGGGCTGCTTTGGGGAGCAGGGCTGCTTTCCTGTGACTGCTTTGGCCAGGGGTGACTGGGGCTGAGGGTCAGCAGCTTTGGGAACTTGGGAGTTTCCCAGGCTGCTGGGCAAGACAGCAATCGCCCAGCATCCCTGCACCGAGTGCGCTCTGTCCCCGGCTGTCCTCGGCTTTTGCAGCGCCTGCAAAAAACCATCCCTGCAAACATTTCGACATTGACTGTCGAGGCTCAAACCTCCCTGCTGCCCAGCTCCCCGCAACATTTGGGTCGCTGCTTAATTGCTTTTGCAAACAGCTCCTTGGAGCGAGTTGGTAATTGCAAGGGGGTTGTTTCCTCCGAGCCCGCTCCCCTCCCAAAACCCAGGCAGCCCACGGTGCTGGAGAGTCCCTGGCACCCGCCTGGCCGGGGGACAAAAAGGGAAGGGGAGCCGCTGCTTGGCTTTTGAGGTCCTGGGGGTTCGTTGTTCCGCTAACCCCGAGATGAGGGCTGGAAGCAGCCGATGCTGCAATTTCTTTTAAGAGGGGAAATTCCCAGGTCTGCAGCATGCTCGCCTGGTCACGGGCTGATTACGGCTTGGGGGGGACACGGCTCCGCTTGGTCACAGGCTGCGTGAAGGCGAGCAGTGAACAGCTGCACGCTCTGGCACTGGACCACTTTGAGAAGAGCTTTGTGGGCTTTTTTTTTCCTGAATAGCTTTTAATTCTTCGTATTTTCCTCCCTCCATGCGTCCTGCTTGGCACAGGCAGCTCCTCCACCCCCAGGACCCACCGGGCGCTCGCGCATGGGCAGTGGGATGGGGCCACCATGGGACATGTCCCCTCTCCCCTCCGTGTCCCTTCCTGCCTCGGTGTCCCGTGGGATGTATCCCTTCTCCCCGCCGCGTCCCGTCCCACGGGGGCTTGGTGCCACCACGGGGGCTTGAAGCTCGGCTGGTCACAAGAAGTGTCCTCCTTGGAGCCACAGCCAGGCCTGGGGGGACCTGCAGCCGTGCGCACTCCTGAATGCAATAAAACCAGCAAACGGCCAAGGGTTCTTTAGGGCCTGGTGAAGAAACTGTCACTAACTGATTTTTTGGCCACGCGATGGCTTTAACATTGCAAACCCTCAATGCCAAAATGCCTGAAGATTGGCTTTAAACCACGAGCACTTGCTTTGTGCGCTTCTGACCTGCCTGCTTGCTGCAGGAGGAGCGATGCTGGAGCCTCCCTGCTGCCTCCACGGCTGGAGGCATTTCCTTCCACAACCAGTCCTCCACTGAAGGACCCATCCCGAGGCCTGGCCTCCGGGAGGAACAGCAGGCTCTGGTAGAGCCGTGCCGATTAAAACAGGGTGAGCTGCCAAGGCTGCCCGGTTTTTGGAGATCGCCCGGCAGCCCCGCATGGAGGAAACGCTTCTCCCTGGCACATTGCTGCTCTCCTGGGGCTTCTCCCTCAAAACCAAGGATGTCTCGCCCGAAGAGCGGCTGCTTCGCCCGCCTGCCAGCTGCACAACACCTCCTTCGCTCGGGGGAAAGGGAAAGGCTGCTGCCTTTCCGAAGGAGGGAAGGACCGACGTCGTCTAGACGGTATGACTAAGGAGGGACCGGGCTGAGTGTTTGCACAGCTTTGAAGAGTGTAAACACCGTCCCAGCTCCTTCAAAGCGGAGGAATCCGGAGATGGGATGAAAGCGCAGGGAAATTCTGGCCGTGCCTCCGAGCAGAGCAGCGAACAAGAAGGGGACCTCTCGATAAGAAATCCCCAGCGCCTGAGTCATTTCAGACCAGACTGTGCGCTGGCAAAGACGCCGGAGGGAGGACTGCAGCGCTGCTGGCCGTGGGCAGGTGCTAGCAGGACTTTCCCAGCCATGGTTGCTTCTCCCCGCAGCCCCAGTTTAAGTGTCCTGAAAATGAAACCGGAGGTGCTGGGAATCCCGATCTGCCCTGTGGTGAGCTGTGTGCGCCTCTGCTGAATTTCATTCAGCTCACAAAAGAAAGAGAAAATGTTGTTTGAGAGGTTTGGTTTCCTTTTTTTTTCTTTTTTTTTTTTTTTTTTTTTTTTTTTTTTTTTTTTTACAACTTTAAATACAGTACTGAGTATAAATTAATCTTACATTAAAAAAAAAAAAGCCAAAAAAATTAAAATAAAATAAAACCTCACCATCTTTACAAACCAAAGGGAATGCATTTTGGAAGAGGAAAGCAACGTGTCTTAAGACTTGAGGGAGGCAGCGCCGTGCAGCCTCGGCAGCGGTGCAAGACCAGCTCCGGGCTGGCGGGGGGCGAGGGCTGAGCCCCTCGACAACCCGTGGCAGCCCCCAGGCTGCGTCTTCGCCTCCTTCCCCCAGCTCCCCGCGGCCGCCACGGGGCTGTGAGTGTGGGGAGAAGCGGCTGGAGGGGCAGCTCGAGCTCAGCTTCGTGTATAATTCCTCAGCGCCCGGCACGGCCGGATCAGAGAGCGGGATTCCTGCGGTGCCGCCGGGAATTCCCATCGGATGTAACATTTCTGATCACGATGACTAAGGGGCGTGCAGCTGGCCCCTGCCAGCAGAGCCCGTCTCCCTCTGCTCCAAGCCCTCCCCACGCAGGGGGGGGCTCATTTCTGTCTCAGGCCGCTGCTGCCAACTGCAAAGGCCATGCTCATTCCTTTCTCTACACCTACACAGAGCTGCCCACCGCGTGGATCAGCTTCCAAGCTAAGTGGGCTTGCAACATCTAATGGGTAAAATCCAGAAGGAATTTGAGAGGGAAAACGTGAGGGAAAAGATGGGAGATCCAGGGCCGCTTGCAGAGAGAGAGCAACGAAGGCACGGTGCACAGGACACCCGCGAAGGGGTTAAAAAGCTCGGGGGAATGACATTATTCTGCTTTCAGGACCACGGAGCAGGCAAGGACAGCTCACTGAGATTAAGTCATGCTTCTAACTTTGGCTGCTGTCGGCCTTGTTGTGCTGCCACTTCGCCTCCTGCGAGGAGGTTGCGACGGGGGGTTGGTGGAGAGCGAGAGGAAAGGGCAACGAGACGGGGAGAGATCAGAGCAGGAGCCCGGCCGTCCTGCCCCAGACCTCGCAGTGCTGAGCACCGCTGCAGCAAGGGAGAGCTTTTCTTCCAGCCCAACGAAGCTGACGCACGCGTGCACCTCCGAGCTTCCTGCCGCCGGGGGAATGAAATCCATTTAAGAACATATATATATATATTTATATATGTATGTATAAATACACACACACACGCACACACACGTATATATATATATATACACGCGCACACATACAGAGCGAATTTTAAAAAATAATCCGAGTTCGAGCCTGGAAAGTTGAGTTCTCCACCAGCATGTGCAAAGATGGCTCCCCTCGTCAGGGGCCGGGGCGTGGAGACGAGTCTGCCGCCGTCTGCTCCTTCCCCACGATCCAAACACCTTCCAGTCAGCACCAGGAGCAGGAGGGGAAAGGGAGGGGGGGAATGCATTTGGCTTCTTTGTTTTGCTTTTGTGGTTTTGTTTTGTTTTTCTGTTCCCCGAGATGTTGTATATTTTAGTGGTTTTGGTTTTTCTTTTTAAAATAAAATATACACACGCACGTTAAAAATATATATCTGTCCAGGTAGGGCAATAAAAGTCCTTAGTGCATTTTCCATCGTCGGTCGCTGCCCGCAGTCTGAGATATGCCTGTTTTCAAAACGTAGGTCCAGTGCAAGTGTTGATCTCAGCCGGGCCCCCCAGCCTTACCAGAAACACAAGGGGAAGGAAGAATAGGGCCCTTCCTCCCTCTGTCCATTTGTTTTTCTCCTCCCCTCGGAAGAAGTTGGACCCACTTTCCTTTTCACATTTTCCATCCTGTCCTCTGGAGCAGGGAAGGCATTGTCCTGTCCTCGCCGCATGTTGTGGCTGTTGGGGTTCATGGTTTTATTTGTACTTTGTTCTTTTCTCATATATATATATATACGTAAGTTGTGTTTGTCTTTTTATTCTTTTTTTTTTTTTTTTTTTTTAAATTTT
>VXAA01003297.1:592777-605905 GCA_013399115.1 Anseranas semipalmata | reverse complement strand
GTTAAAATGTTAATAAATGAAAGAAGGGAGAGACTTTGGTGGGAGAAGGTCCGCTGATGGAAAGGGAAGCACCATTTGCCGCCTGAATCAGTCGTCGAGGCAGACGGACAAAGAGGAAAAGTTATCACTCCAAGGACCCCATGGGGGCAATACAGCAAATATATTAAATAAACCTGGAAGTGAAACGAAAATAGGCACGGCATTAAAATATGTAACCCTCTGCCCCTGCAGCTCCCGTCTTCTCCCTTGTTCTCCTCTGGAAATGTTTGTGTTGAAGTGCCAAATTAGAAGCCCAGGAGGGCTTTTGACCTTCTCTATTTTTTCTCCCACACAGCTTGAGCCAGAGCTGAAATTTGCATGGTTTTGCATCATTCCTACCCTGGGAACCTTGGGCTGGCCAGGAGGATCCTGGGATAATCAGAGCCGTTGCGGTGCTCAGCGTGGGAATGACAATCCCAAGACGCTGCCTGGCGCCCCTCGCCCCCAGCTCCTGCAAGGCCACAGGGTGGAAGTCCACCGTCCCCCTGTCCTGAGGCGAGGGAAGGGAACGCCAAGGGAGTGGCCCAGGCTCATTCAAGGGGTTGCGGCAGGGCTGGAACTGCAGAGGCACAGGCCAGGGCTTTCACTGTTGGCCTGTGCTGCCTCCTTCCAAATTCAGCCCCCAGTGCTCTGCCCAGGCTACTCTTTCTTTCTTTTCTGCACCTTTCCCTCTCTCGTGAGGAACTGGGGCTTATTCTCCTTTCGCTTGTACCGGTGAAATTCTTCTGATGATGAGGGAATTACTCCTGTTTACACAAGTCAGGGAGAGAAGAATCAGACCCCGGACTGACAAAGTCCAGATCTATTGCCCGAGATTCCAGTTCTCCTTTCCCCTGGTATGACCTTTCTTATGCAGACAGGCTTCCTGTTAGGAGAGGGATGAACCAAAAGCATTGCTGCTTTTGAGTCTTTCTGCCAACTCAACTAATGAAATAAAAGGAAAAGGGATCCCCAGAGCAACATTAATTCTCTGCTTTCAACGGAGAATCAATAGAGAAAGGAGAACGGGAGCTGCTCCACAGAAGAGAAGAATAACATGGATCCCAAGGGGATTTAGGTGTAGAGAGAAGTCAGGCTTGCTGTCTGCCTCTAAGGGAGGCAAAGGGGAGGCTGAAGCCCAAGAGCAAGGTAGGGCTGCAGCACGACCCTGCCGCCTCTGCGAAGAGCCACAAAGCCATAAACAGGGTGCACATGTTGGGCCCCAGCCTGGGCCTTCCCCCTCCTCCAGCCCTGCTTTTCTCACGCCCGGGTCCTGCAGCAGCCCCGCACCGAGTGAGCGGCCGGCGCTGTGGGAAGCGTCCGAGGCACCTGGGCAGAACCCCGTCCCAGGAGAACACCTCTCCCGGCTGGAAGAGCAGCTTGCTGTTACCTGCCTTGTGCTCTCTCTCCCCGGCCAGCACTTCTATGCTATGAGGATTTCTTTCAGCACTTTCTTATCGTTGACGTGCTTGTACTTCTTATGTTTTCTCTTCTGTGCTGGCGGCCGGCGTACCCGCTTCCTCTGTGAGACAGCGGCTGTGGTGAACGACGGTGACAAGCCTGCCAAAACAGAGGGGAGAGTGTACAGCGAGGGGACGCCAGGTCACGTTGAAATATCTTTCCCCACATGCTGTCAACAAAGAGCTCTGCAATCTTCCGTTCTGCTCTCCCTCGCCCTCTGTTCTCCACAGTCTCTGCCCTCTGCCTTTTCCCATGATGTCCTTCTCCTCACCCCTCACCTTCCCCTCCTTCATTTCCCTCGGTGTCAGCCCTTTGCTGGCAGGCAGGCATCCTGGGAAAGGTCCTCAGGCTGGTATAAACCAGCAGAAGCCCATGGGATCCACTGGAGCTAAGCAGATTTAAACCAGCGGAGGGCTCGTTCCTCTCTCCCCAGCCTCTCTTCTCACGCCTCTCTCCACGCTACGAATGCCAAGGTCCTTACGTCTCTGTTCACGTGGCCCTGGCCGGCTGCTCTTGGGGGGCTGGCGGGACACCGCTTCACACCGACACTGCACGTGGTCCTCCAAAGGCACGACGACTTTTTTGAATTTTGGCTTCCTCTGGACAAATTCGATCTTGTTCACCTATTTGGAAGAGAGATGCATCCAAAAGATGAACACAGCTGTAGCTCCCACTCTGTGAAAATAATCAGTGTCCGTGCGCTTCGGTACTGGCTCTCTTCCTAAAGGGTCAGAAGGCAGTTTATAGAGCACGGTTCAAGGCCAGGGGTGGTGTGTATGGGAGCTAATTTTGCACACAGCAGCAGAGAGGACCTAAACAAGGCAAGCTGGGATGTGACTGGTTGTTTCCCCCATTCCTAACTTGCCGCTGCTGCTGGTGGGGAGCGGGATGAGCGGCTGACCACATGCAGAAGCATGGGACGTGCAGAACATGCCAGCCTGTTTCTGACAGCCCAGACGGTGGGGACCTGAGGGCAATCGGAATTAATTGCCGCAGGATCCCACAGGAAGGGCAAAGGGAGAACAGCTCGGGCTCGATGTAAGCAAACACGGCTTCACCAGGCCTGTCTGAATTTGTCTCCAGCTCTTTAATAACTCGCAGGGCTGAAGCCCTCAGCTCCGTGTTTCAGGGGAAAGGCGGTGCTCTGGAAATTCCCTCGGACTCTCCACCAGTGCTGACTCAGAGGGAAGACTCACCGCCCCGCATCCCACCACAGGGCACGCGCTGCCTAGGGGGTCCTCCCACTCCAGCAGCAGCCGGGCCTGACCCTGTTCGGCTTATCTAACGAGACCACAGTCCCTGAAGTGCTCGGCAAGCTATAAATACTTGCTCTGCTGCGCCTCTGGGATTGAATTCCTCTAAACCCACTGCCCCAGCAGCATCCCTCAGCCGGCACCGCAGCAGCCAGGCTGTTTATCTTTCCTTGAAAGCCCACTCCACACGCTTCAGACCACACGCTGCTCGCTAGACAAACACTTCCAGCCAAACAATAGAGAGACCTCTGTCCTCAAAGAAACCATTTCCAGGTCACTTTTTCTGGCTGGCTTTTGACCTCTCACTTGCTTTTTCCACAAAAACAACTCCTGCTCCCCCCGCGTTTTTCCCTCATTCAGCCTGGCTTTTCTGAGAAAGGAATTTCCTGATGAAAAGGGCTGCGTGAACACAACCTCTCCAGCCAACCTCTGCCGCCTGCCTGGGGGAGTCTCTTACGGCTCAGGCAGAGGATTAGTGTGGGACGAGTATTATTTTTAAATGAGCAGTCTGGGAGGAAGCTGTGAGAAGATCACTATTAGCAGAGGGGCGGGCAGGATCAGAGCAAGAGGAGCAAGAGGTTAGCCATCAGGTGTCTGCTCACTGCTGGACCGGGTCAGGAGGTAACCGTGGGGCTGGGAAAAGAGGAGAAGCTGTTTCAACGCCTGTCTCGGGCAGAAGCTGCAGCAGCAGCTGGGGGACGGAGCACTGACACCACAGGCCCTCCTCTTTTTGCATCAAAAACAGCTCTCGGGATGAAAGAGTCCTGGTTCTTCTCTAAAGCAGAAGACGAGGCCACCCTGAGCCACAGAAATAGCGAGGGCGGTGGCGCGGAGCTGCAGCTGGGGACGGTGCCCCGTAGCTCTGCTGCGGTGACAGTCCCCAGCTGCTGGACAGCACCAGCCCTCCCAGCAGCCGGCACGGACGTCACCGCGCCGCAGGCTGCAGCGCTGCGTGGATAATGCAGGAGACGTGACCACAAAGAGGGTGCTGGGGAACAGGCAGCTGTGCCAGCCTTGCACCTGGGGACCGCCGGGGTTTTGGGGGTGCTGTGGGAGGCATCTCCCTTACCTGGACGTGCCGGACGCGAATCTGCATGGGGCGACACTGCACATTGCGGTTGTTGCAGCACCCGGAGCAGCGCTGCACCTCCACGCAGGGCGGCCACACCACGAAGTTGGCGTTGGTGCTGTCCACCATGTTGCGGGAGATTTCAAAGACCACCGCCCGCGTCTTGCACTCCGCGAGGACAGCTGGCTCTGCTGCTGCCAGAGCATCTGCGGGGGGCCGAGAGGAGGAGGGAGGATGAAACGGGCTGTGCAGCTGTCACCAGCCTGCTGCAGCCACCTCCACTGGGAGAAGAAGAGACCCTGCACGGCTCTACCACACACATACATTTCTTTCTCCTTCGCCCACCCACCCAGCTCCCTCCCTGGACACAACGGTGCCCTGTGGAGGAGCCCCCAGCAAAACGATGCTTCTCACCACAGAAGCAATCCCAGGCAGGAGATGACAGTTCCTTAGAGCAAATCGGCACCAGAGCAACCTGCAGAGCTCCAGACTCCTTCTCCTGCCCTGCTGGGGTGTAACACCCAGCTCCCACGCGAGCCCCAGACCCTCCTTCCCATCTGTCCACATCTCCATGTGCACAACAACCTCTACCCCGACACACGTACTTCAGACATGCATCTGCACCCCCTGCGCTGCTCAGGGGGGTGTCCCAACAGTCCCAAGGTGCAGCACCCCAGACTCACCTAGGCTTCGTCTCTCTCGAGCCAGGGACGCAGGGTTTTGGCCGGGCTGAGTTGCATTCAGGTCCAGGCTGGAGCTATCCTCCTCTGCAAAGGGAAGGACACGACCTCATAGCAGCGGGTAGGGGCAGGAGGAGAAGGTGTGCTCTGCTCACCAGGCAAAGTGCAGAGATGCGGGATAAGCCAATGCCCCGGGATATCACGCGAGGTGTAAATCCACCAGCAGTGTGCTGGGGCACAGAGACCCGGGGTTTGCTCTTTGCTCAGACTATGCGGTTGAAAGCGATAAGCCTAACATGAAAGAGGGGTCCCATCCAGGTCTAGGAGAGGAAACGCTATCTCAAGGATGACACGGCCTATGGCAGGGCTGCCCGGAGCGGGAGAGGAGTAGCAGAGGGGTTCAGATCAGTCAGCTGCGACCAGGATATGGCAAGGGGGACCACAGACCAGATGGGGCCAGCAGGAAGGTTGGTGGGTAACACCGAGCTGTCTTGCTGGGGTGGCTTGGGACGGGGACAGTCAGGGTGCGAGAGGGCAGGGAGGTGAGGTCCTTGCTTTCTCTCTCCCAGCCCACCACGCTCACTCTAGATTAGTCAGTTTTATGGCAGAGGAACAGAAAAGTGAAGCTAAAATGGCTGTTTTTCCCCTCTACTACTCTATGCTAAACCGCAGGAGCTGGAGGTAGTTCAGTCAGCGATGGGAGAGGAAGACAGATAGCATTCAGCCCAGCTCTGCGCGGGTCCCTCCCACCCCACCGCTTTTTCCCATAGGAAGTGCTGAATAGAGAAATGCCCATAATCCCCATGGAGCACTCCGACACGCAGCCCCTCCTGAGCTGCGGACAATGGCCACGCTCGGAGATAGCTCCCACCCAGCCACAGCTCTTTCCTTCTCTGGCCTGCTTTAGCAGCTGAAGGAAGCCGAATGGACGTCAGCATCAAGGGAGCAATTTTCTTAAAGGGAATTTGGGGCCAGGGGAAGATCTCTGTTTATCAGATGTGTGATGGAGCAGACTTCCCATACCTATCATGTCCCATCCCTCTTCCTCAGTCCTGTCCTAGCGCAGCCCTCTTAGCAGGGGGAGCAGGGACTTTGCTCTCTGCTTAGCTCCAAAGCAGCTGCTGAAGGATGTGGGATATGTGCGCAGAAGCTGTATTCACAGGGACAAATCTACGCGTGAGGCGGACAGACAGACACCCCTTGAAGCGACTGGAGAGATGTGCTCAGTTCTAGGTCACCATTCATCTCACGCTGAGGCAGACATCCAAAATGAGATCTGGTGGATCACGCTCCAGAAGGACCTGTAGTTCTCCAGGGGCTACAGAGGGTGTCTGGATGACTGGCTTAGGTGGTCACGTCTACCTGGTGGGCAGCCACAGTTAGGGGAGATGACTCCCAGTCCCTGCTCCTCGGTTGTTGGGTCTGTGGTTGTGTTTAAGGTCAGGAGAGCAACACCTCAGCTCTCCTGCCTCCTGGAGCTGCCTGATCCTGGCTTCCTGTGCAGTCAGTGGAGGGCAGCAGCTGTGACACATGCACGGGGCACGGACAGCACAGGGAATAGCCCCGGCCACTTGGGGATTATTTTGCTAATACACAACTTCCACGCAGGGCAAGCAAACGGTGATGGTCTGTCCCTATCCGTGGCCAGACAGGAGCCACAGGGAGCAACAGAGACAGCTTCGCAGCACCACTCTGCACCCCTGGCCTGTTCCTCCTACCAGGGACCTGAAGTGAAAACGGTGACTCGGAGCTCTCCAGCCTGCTGCCATACCCCTGGGCTTGTCAAGCCAACAAGAGAGGCCCGCTTTCTTTCTCAGCCTTGAGGGCAGCTGGTAGCTGCGATAGAGATGTATCTGTTCCTCGGGCACCAGGAGATGACAGCCTGCACGCATCTTCCCCACCCCTCCATCCTGCACCGCCTGGCGTCTCATCAAGTGAGGGTGGGGGCTGCCTTTTGCGCAAAGGTTAAGCTGATGAGAGGAGAGGGAGGGAAAAAAATAGCAACAACTGTTGACTCGAAACAAACCTCCTATTGAAAACCGGGTCCCTCCCTCCCCAGGTTGTCCTTCTACACCCCGGGTCGGCACCGAAGAGGCTCGGGGCGGGGGGGACCAGCCTGGGACAATCCGGCAGGGCTAATTTTGGAAGTTGCCCCATTGTGCGGCTCGTGGATGAGGAGGAGGGAACGGGCGAGGGCAGGGAGTGGCCGTGGCGGTGCTGGGGAGCCTCGTCGCCTCTTTCTAAGGCAAACAATAGCAGAACGCAGCTGGTGCCCTCCCCCTCGCGTTCCCCCCCCTGCCCCTCCAGGGCCGTTTTGAAAGGCAGCGGGAATGCTTTTGAGACTGCGCCAGTGGTTGGACTGGCATAGGAAACAAAAGCAGGAAATTCTGTTCCCCCGTAGATAGTGTCTCGGCAAGGATTACAAAGCTCCAAACAGACAAAACACGAGAGAGAAGGCGAGCTGGGGGGGCCGGGGGACGACGGGCGGGAGCAGGGTTAGAATAGAAAGGAATTTGCTCTGAAGAGACCGTTTATAAATAAATTCCTGGGCCAGCCCAGCCGCCGCGGCGCGTGCTCCAATTCCCACACGTGCCGACCCCTCCGCGCTTCGCCGCTCCCTGCGCCAAGTGACCCCGCGGCACCGCAGCCCCCGGGGCTCTTATCTCGGGGCGGGAGGCGAGGCGAGGTGACCCGCGGCCAACCTGACTTCGCCCCTGGGCACGTGCCCTCTCCCAGCCTAAGCCGGAGAACTTCGCTCAGCCCCTTTCTCCTCCATCAGCCTCTTCCCACCTCTCGTTTCTCCACCTCCTCAGCTGACCCTTGGCCAACTCGAGCCCTGCTGCCTGTGCGCCTCGCAGGGTGGAAAGCGCTGTGACCCCTGTTCCATGCGCTCACCTTGCCCGTCTCTTAGCGTTTCTGTGTGTCCCTTGTAGACCAGGCAGTTAGGAGGAGATCCGAAAAGGCATCTACTTGCCTAACTCCCATAGGTTTCAGAGGGACTAGGTGTGTAAATGCCCAGGCCTTGGCCCCTGAGTGGTTCCTGTATTTATAGTGGGGTCTGCTGGTAGTGTGCCCGCTGGAAAACGGATTGCCCTCTCCCTCTTCCCCGAAGAGTGAAGAAAAAAAAGAGGAGTGTTTGGTGAAGAGGAGATTTACCTACGGAGTCTATCCGCAGGGCACGCTGGAGATCGCTGATGGAGCGCACTGAGCTGCCGCCCAAAATCTCATAAATGTCTTCGGGTATGGGGTCCCCCTGCCGGATGACAAGAAAAAAAAAAAAAGGGGGAGGAAAACAAGCGTTAGAGAGGGGTGGTCTGCAAACGCTGCATCACAGAGTGGGGGGAACCAAAGGTGCACAGGGGGAGGCACAGCAGGACCTGCGAAATGCGGAGAAAGACGTGTCCTCGTGAAAGCACGAGCCCGAAACCCGAGCAACAGCGAGAAAGCCCCTCTCGCCGCCTCTCACAAAGCAGTTGGTAGACCAAAAAAGCAAGAAAATACCCGAGCTACACCATGAAGCCCTGTACGCGATGCAAGCAGCCAGCAAGGCTTCCTTCTCCGGTGCTGTATGGCTTCTCCAGGTGGCCTCTCATTCCTGCTGCCTGCAGTACAGGCGTTTTAGCAGACTTCCCTTACGCTATCAGATAAAACCTTCCCAATATTTCCCTCTGTTATGAAACTCCCTCACGGGCTTTGTGAGATTATCGTGTGTATGTGCGTGTGCGTGCGCGTGTTTTCAAACCACAGCGGCCCAATAATATACACCATTTGCATACTCTTAAAAAAAAAAAAGAAAGCTGGGGGGTGGAGAGGAAGGTTGACCTTCGCAGCTGAGCTCACTGCTCCGGCATGAGCCCGCGGTGAAACCACAAGCGCTGCCGGGAGGACGTGAAAGGGTGCTGGGGGTGGTGGGCTGAGGGGCTGATTTGGATGAAAAAAACACACGGGAGCTTGGCTGTCACTGGGTGCCAGTGCCAAAAAAACTTAAGTAACCAGGCTGATACACATCGGGTGATGGCCAAAGTCAGGGTTTGCGCAGGCAGGTGCAACGCCATCAGTCTCTGGGGAATCTTACGCTGGCACCTGCCTTGAGTCGGTCCCGGTGGCAGCACTTAACACGGCTACAAGGAGTAGTGTGGGAAAGCAAGCACTGATTAAAACATACTTCCGAAAAACCAGAAAAAGAGACGGAGGAAAGTACCGGCCTGAGTGTTTGCTTAGCTCCTAGCTCTCTTCATTCAGGGCTACTCATGCGGAAAAGCTGCTCTTTCAGCCGGGTGCTGGACGCCGCCTGAGGCACGGCCCCGGGCCATGCCCTGTAACTGAGAGGAGAGCTTGGCTCGCGCGCTTGTGAAACGCCGGGATTCTCATGTGGGTTTTTACGGGCAGTTGGTGGCACGTGTGTGGTCCCTCCAGCTTACAGCTATTCCTTCCCCGCCTGGGTTCAGCGCAGAGCATTTCTGAATGGCTGAAGGCTGCTGCAGCCCGAGCCATGGGGCAGAAACCTCCTGGGACAGATGCAGAGCAAACAACACCGGCGCCTTAAACCTCCACAGCTGGATCCGCCGGGGTCAGAGCCCTCCAAGCCCTGCTCACATAGGGAAACAAAGCAGAGACGGTGCAGGGTGTCCCCTCTTCAAGCCTCTTTGCCCTGCTCCGTCCCCATCCCTGTCACGTCTCACAGCAGATCCAGATGGAGATTTTAGACCCCCAGGCTTTACTTCCTCTGAGGGAGAGGGAACCAGCGTCAGTGATGAATGCACAGCGAGAGAGAAACTTGCATAATTCAGGGATCACTGAATAGCTGCGAAATGAAGATGCCTTCTGACATCCCCTGTGGCGTGAGGAAGAGTGGGACCAGCAGCCCGGCGCCGAAGAGCCTCTGCAGCGCTTCCCTGCCTTGCACCACACACAGCGTGGACCGGGAGAGGGATCCTCTGCAATTCCCAGCACTTGCAGCCACAGCTCAGCGCTGGGCGGTGAGATGCAGGCTTCCTAGCGAGTGCACCTGTCAGCCGAGTGCCTCTGTGTACAACTGCTGCTGTGCACAGATGCCCCTGGTCCTTCCTGATACTTAATACGTGTAGGAAATGGAACTTTATTTTAAACTCTGGCACCCGCCGGGGGAGAGCGTGGGCAGGTGTTACGAGACTCGGTGACTTTGGAGGTGGGCTGGGAGGTGTCACCTTGCTAACGGAGAGGGGGGAGATAGGGATCGGGGATGGCAAATGCAGGCCCTGGGGAGCTGGATTGCCGGGGACTGCCTGCAGGAAGGAGCTCCACGCCCTGCTCACAGCAGCGCTTTTGGGTGCCAATTTCTCTCTCGTGGCAGATACTATCAGCATGGCTACGGCGTACCACCAGCCCACACAATCCTCTCCTCCCCGGGGTTTGCGCGGCAGCTCTGCCGCTGACATCTGCAAGCCTGTGAAGCTCCTTGCATCCCTCTCGTGCTGCAGAACTGTGCCCGAGAGGCAGCTGCAAAGACCTGGGCTACACTGCTTGTCCCTGCTCCCTTTGGCGTCTGCGAGAGGGAACAGCCGGGCCTTTGGCCCCCAAACCCAACCCTGTGCTTGGGATGGGGCATAGCACACACAAGCGGAGGTCCACCAGCCACCTCCACCAGGTGCCACGGGGTCAGAAGGTGGGGGAGCAGGGCAGGAGGTGGGATCCCCGACAGCACAGCCCAAGCCGCTGGTGCTTTTCCTGCTTAGCAGCTCCTCTGGAGTTATTTGTGTAACGCAGGTTAACAATCTCCTTTTCTAACTGCGCGGCAGATCAAAGACGACTTTTGTCTCAATGGACTCCTGGCTGGCTGTCAAGTGCCCCAAGGCCTGGCCTCGTATTCCTGCGAGGCCGCTGAATTCCTAGAAGAAAGCAAGTTTGTTTTTCCCTCCCTCCCTCTGCCCCCAGTGCCTGGCTCTCCCCTGAACTGCACCCGTGGGGACGTCCCCTCCCTCCTCCTGGTGCCACGGCGGGTCTCACAGCAGGCAGCGGAGCCCTGGGCAGGTTGCAGGTGCGAGGCCGGGGCCTCCTGGCATGGCAGCTCTGCCTCCCTCCTCCCAGACATCAGCAGCTTGGGCTGTTGCAAATGCATGCATGCACAGCGGTGCGCTGCCACAAGCCAGCGCTGTCCTACATCACTGTCCCCATGCACGCGCGCTCTCCCCAAATCAGCCTCGCCCCTAGCCCCACCGCCTATGGAGCTTTCTGCCAACGTATCATTTCAAGAGCCGCGGATGCTGAAAGCTCCGGTTTGTGGGCAAGAGCCGCAGGGTCCTGCCTCATGGTGCAGCATCTGCCCTGCTAGCAGAGGTGATGTGGAGAAGGAGGGAGCAAAGGTTGTGCAGTGGGGAGGGAAGGGAGACCCTCAGAGCCTGGAGAAAACAGCCAAGGATGCTCCCAAGGTGAGGGCTCCTCCAGCCCTCTTTTTTTGGGTGGTGTCTACAGACCTGCGTGTGACTGCACCCAGGAGGGCAGGAAGGTTATCACCACTGGCCCAGGGCAGGGAAGCACCCAGCCATCTGCTCCCCTGCCCAGCAGAGAGAGGACTTTCCTGAACATCTCCACACTGACCACAGCAGTGGATCTTGGCAGCAGGGTCTCGAGTGATCAGCCAGGCAAAAAACAACAACAAAAAAAACACAAAAAACCATATAAACAGCATTTTTTAATTCCCTCTGAAGCTGATGTGAGCATCCTGAGGGGAGACTCTGCAGCAGAAGGCCTGGCAGGCAGCTCTGAACGTGGCATGGGGTCTTCACCCCTCCAGCACCACTCCCAGCCATGGGGCAACCCCGGCATCCGCCTGTCGGAGGACCACGCATGCAGGGACAACCCTCCTCACAAGAACCCCTTCCACGTGAGATGACAGCTTACGTTTTGCTTCCTTAAAAGTGTCAAACCCAACGTTTGATCTAGCCCACGTTCCTAAAACACAGCCAGACTTACCCCCCCACACACCCCCTTTTCCCATTTCAAGGCAGCACCGCAAGCAGCGCAGGAACTGCTGTCCTTCCCTCCCGCTGCCACGCAGCGGCTGATGGCGAGAGAGGCACACGCGCGACTTGCCTCCTCACTCTGTCCACGACGCCCAGACCCATCATCCGTCCGGTTACCAGCCGTCCCGGCTTCCGCCGCTCTGTCCTTGCCGCTACCCGATGCTCGTACGAGCCCCGCAGCCTCCCACCGGGAAGAGGCACAGCAGGGCCGAGGCTATAAGCGAGCGCCCAGCCGCACCCCATTCCTTGGGAATTCCAGAAAGCCCTGCCAACAGGGCTTCACCCAGGCAAAGCCACGCCTGGCTCAGCCCATCTCTGTAAATGTTGCAAGGCAACTCTTGCAGCCCGCGGGGCGAATGCAAATCGTTTAGCATCCTTGCTTCCCAACTGGCAAATGCCTTCCCGCTGAGGCGCGCGCTCCCTCCCGCTGGAAGAGCTCCAGGGCCCTCCAGCTCCCTCTTCCATCACACCCACCTGGAGAGGGACTCGGGAGACTCCATCTCAGATCTCTGCGGATCCGGGGGAGCTGGTGCTTCTGCTGCACCTTCTCCGGCAGGGCTGAGGAGGGGGTGTGAGCCCCTTTCTGAGGATGCTGGCTGTTCGGCAGCCCCGTAGGGGTCACGCTGTACCCCTGGTGACAAGCCGCCCTCAAAGTGGATGTGGGGACTGGCTGCAGGCAGCAGCATCTGCTCAAGCAGGAACCTCCTCGGTTCTCCAGTCAAATGATGAATATCACTATTCCTCCCAAGAAACCTAGTGGCCAGAGCCAGAATTCCCAAACGCTAACCCTACTGGACTGTCTTATGCTTATGCAGTGTTTTAACGTGGTTACGGCACAGAACAGCAGCACCCTGGGATTAGACACATCTTCGCCTTTCCCCAGCGCCAACCATAGCTCATGTTTGATGCTGCATGGGAGAGCGTGATCCCACACAGGAAATGCCATCCTCTGCCCAAAACAAACATAACCACTGGGCAGCCCACAGCTCTAACTGCTTCCCTTTGCGGCTTGGGCAAGGGCAAAACGGGCCCATAAGGAGGCAATGCCATGCTTCGCACCCATCCCCTTCCCCACCGCCCACAAGCGGGACTGCCTGAAAATGGGGAAGGAAGACGCAGACGTGATGCAAAGGGAGGAAAGTTTTGGTGGAAGAAGATTTCCTGCGTCTGACAACAGCTGAGCTGCAGATCTGATGCACGGCTCGCTCCCCGCGGTAGGGCTGCGGTGGGAGCTGAGCACCGCGGCTAGCTGCGAGGGGGCTTTGCGCCCCCCTCCGTTCTGCATGCAATCAAATGGCGAATCCTGGCCAAAGGATTTGGGGTCCCGGGGCTCCTTTTTCCCCGTCCACGGCTCTGGGAGGGGAAAGGCAGGAAAACAGGCTCCTGGCTCTGGGTGGGAAGGTGGCTGTGACCTCCAGGTGGGGGGCTGGTGTCCGTCCATCGCTTGAGCCCACCACCTGGTCCCCACCTGTGTCCCCAGGGGTGCGTGTGACAGGGGCTGTGGGCGCGACAGCGTGCGGGACCCATCCCCGAGACCAGAAACGCGCCTCGAGCCTCTCCAGACCTTCCTCTTCGCCCCCTTGGCTATGCCGTGCTTGGTTTCAAGCCACGCAGGCAGCAAGGTGCCGAGACGAGCCGGGGGGGGC
>VXAA01003297.1:551582-584803 GCA_013399115.1 Anseranas semipalmata | reverse complement strand
AACAAAAAAGCCAGGAGGGGAGGGAGAGGAGGGTGTTATCCAGCAATGTACTCCCAATGTTTAAACAAGGGACTCCCTTGGGTTCATGCCTGATAAGGCTGGGTGTCAGGGGAATCTATTCATCTGTTTTCCTCTTTAAACAAAAAGGTCTTCCCATAAGCACGGTGAGAAGGGAGCCAACAGCTCTTGATGAACAGACTTAAGTGCACATGCGGGAAGCCTTTCTGTCCTGCTCCCGGAGAGGAAAAAAGCCTGGGCTGTGAGTACGGACAACCCCGCGCGGTGCCAGTGGAAGGGGAGCGTGGGCCAGCAGCAAGGGGAGGGACACCAGCAGCTAGCTGGAGCCCGCCAGCGCGTCGGTGTGGTGTCTGGAGGTGCAGAGGTCCGTTCCCATAGCGGGACGCGGGCAGACATGCTGGGGGACAGCACGGGAAACTCCTCCAGCCCTCCTTCTGCTTGGCGCAGCATCTCCTGGCTGGGTGATGGAGCCGGCAAGCAGGTGGAGCAGGGCTTTGAAGCCAGCCAGGCTCTCCCACGCTTCGCTCCCTTTCCCTGGCTGCGTAATCTGGCAGGGGGGAGTTACAAGTCTTTTTTTATTATTATTATTATTCCCTTTTTGCCAAGAATATAGGGGCAGGCTCTTTGAAGTGATGCTTGCGTTTGCCAAGGACATCACACCAGGCGTGGGACAGGAGGGGGAAGGAGCAGCACTAGGTGCTCGCAGGGACGGGGATGGCCACTGCAGCCCCAGCCAACACCACGTGAGTGGGGAGAGCAACGGAGCGGGGCTGGTCCCGCCGGGGCAGAGGGGAATGGAAAAGTTCAGGTCTCCCGTCCTACGTGCAGCTGCTGCCAGAAAGCATCAGGCTAATGGCTGCAGCAGGGCGGGGAGGGAAAAATCAGCATCAAGGCTGCGGGAGATGAGGCCTCCTGCCATGGGCTGGCTTGTCACCAGCAGCAGGAGTGGGGCTGCTCCACAAGAGGGGACAAGTCAGGAGCTGGGGTGACCCCATCCCAGGAGGTGACCCCATCCCAGGAGGTGACCCCAGCCCAGGAGGTGACACCATCCCAGCAGGCGACCCTGCTGATCTGGGTGCAGTCCCACCACATCTGAGCAGAGACAGAGACAGGACCGGCCATGGGTGCACCTACAGCATAGCTCGGGTTAAATGAGCTGCTGGGCCATGAGCAGCAGATGTGTGGGTGCAAGTCCCAGGTGAGGCCTGCTGGGACAGATAGTGCCTGGTGACGCACTCCGGGTCCTGACAACCATTGGGGTGTGTTCTTGCACCTTATGGAGGTCTGGGCTCAAAGGACGACTCCTCGGGGAATGCCCCGACTGCTGTTGGTTGGTGATGGATCAGGCCCAGGTCCCGGCAGGAGATGCAGCGCAGGTCCAAGGTGCATCCTAGGGACAAAGCCACCAGCAGCTTCGGTCTGGGGTCCATCCAGGACAAACAGGGAGGAAACCGGGACAGCAGGGGGCAAGGCCATGCAGAGATACACCTACAGCAGCAGGCACCTGGGCCTGAGCTTACCTGGAGACCCTGGGTCCCTGGGCAGAGGGGGGGGGTCCCCAGGAAAGCCTGGCCAGGGCCATTGAGCCCCTCTGGTGCCCTCGGGGTGCTGACAGCCACTCGCCACCCCCTGGCAGGACATTGCCAGCTCTTCAGGGCGTGGGGCCCGTAAATCTGTCCCTGGTGAGGCTCACCATCTGGGCAGGATGTGGATTACCTAAGCCAGCCAGAGGGAAAAGAGGCTCGAAAGCCAAGACACACCTGAGCAACACGTAGCCAGGCTGAGCTATCCTCGCCTGGCCTCTTCCTTCTTTCGCTCGCTCTCCCTTTCTGGAATGACAGCGCAAGACACTGCCTCCATCTCGGCAACCTATGCCAAGAAACTTTTATTTTTAAATTCACAAACAATGACCTAGCAGCTGCTCCAAGGCTTTTTTTTTTTTTTTCTTCTTGGTAACAGAGTGGAAATTATATATATATTTAATTAGCTCATCGGAGCTAAATTTCCCTTCCCACCATTCTTCATTAAAGGCAGATGTAAAATGACCCCCGACTCCAATCTCTATTGAAGGGGGTGTGACCCCTCTCCATCAAACAGAAGTTTCCAGAAAACCCGTTTCTCCCATCCTGCCTCTTTGCTTTGTCCAATTGTTGGCAGATGGAGCCAAGAGTTTAAAATGCCATTTCGGCTGCCTCTCCATTATCTTGGGCAGAGGGAGGGCTGAGGTACCTCAGAGAATGGAAAAATCCAGATAAAGGAGGAGAGTGTGGCACAGATACACCCTCACGCCGTGCAAGCCCTTGGATCCAGCCTGCATCCAAGGATCCTATTTTGCTACTGAAAAACAACAGGTTTTTGGAAAACATCAGCCCTCTCAAGTTCTCTCTGGACTTGACGTCCAGCCCAGCCTGCAGACCTTTACCTTCCGTGTCCAAAGACTGCATCTTCCCCATGTGTTGGCCAAGTGCCCCTCCAGGGCAACCCTCCCGACCTGACGCAGTGGCCCCGGCGCTTCACGCAGCTCTGCCCGCGTGGTGCTGCCAGCTCTGCCAGGGGACCATCACTGCCACCGGGGGGGTTTCTAGCAGCACCTGCAGCCCTGGTCCCCAGGGTCTGGAGGTGATGGAGGAGCCCACATCCCTTTTTCTCCCCATAACCTGCCAAGATGTTTCTGTGGGCAGCAGGGGATGGTTCCTCGTGTGCACATCCCGGAGCAACCACCGCTCCAGGGTTTGAGGAGAGGCTCGTGCTCCAAGGTGCAACCAGACCTCCTCCTTCCCACTGAAATAGCTACCTGGGGACACTTGACACGTGGATTTTGGCCCCTTTGCCATGTCTCAGAGCAATCTTTCTGCCATTCTTCTCATCCCCCCACACCCCAGTTATTTGTGACCTGGATCTTTAAGCAGAAAATAACAGCATGCGGGATGCTTCTGACGTGCTCATCTGCCACAGCGCCTTGCCCTTGAATCCAAGCCATTGGAGTAGGTGGTTGGCTCTTGCTTTGAGTGGTCTCCTACAGGATTTTAGGATCGACGCTCACTGGATGCATATGCGGTGGGTTAGACACCCCTGGGACACCCCAGCCTCCTAAACCGACCTGCTTAACATCTCTCCAGGACAGACCGTGCCAGACTGACCGCTTTGGACCTGGCAGTCACTGGCAAGTCTGGGCTGCCCTGCGTCACCCCATCCCCATGCTGTGTGCACCTCGAAGTTTGGGAGCTGCTTGATCACCATCTGGATCCACAATAGAAGGTCAAGTCAGACGTAAAGGCCGGCTCCTGCCTCTGCTCCGGCGGGCCCACGAATAGGTCAGACTTATCTCAAGAAAACACAGCTCCAGGAATGGCGCAACCCCTCTGGCCAACCTGCCTGGCCTCTCCTTCTCCTTCCCCCTGCCAGGGGAGCCCCCGCGGGCTGCGGGAATTTCAGGAACGCCAGCCACACAAAGCCCCCTGCGGTGACAATAGCTCCTTCCTTCCTCCCCACGTCCGTCCCTCCTTCCACCTCTGCAGCTCTCACACGCTCCCGGAGCTGCACCCGACGCCTTCCAGAAAGCCCTCAGCAGGAATCCTCTCCCATCCTCCCTCTCAAGCCACGCAGAGCGGCCAAATGGGGGTTTTGGGGAGGAGGGGGGCACTGGCGCTGCGGCACTGCTGGGAACAGACGTATTTACATCTCTGTCTGTGACCGAGGGTGTGGTTTCAAATTTGGCGCAAGCCGCTTGGAAAAAAGCTTCTGGAGAAAGCGGCTCTCCTGCCTGCGCCCCTCTCCCTCCAGCTGCGTGTTGCCTTTGGTTTTTTTTTTTTTGGTTCGTTCCTTTTTGCTGGGACAGTTTTCAGCCGGATCAGCTCCAGCTTGCCGCCTCACTGCGCAGGAAGCTGGGGCAGGCACAGCCAGGACGGAGGCACCGTCCCTTTTGCTGGCAGCAGAAGCTTAGACCAGCAGAAAGCAACCCTGAAACCACCCAGCCTGGGTCCCCCTCTCTTCCTGCTGGGCAGTGTCCCCGCCGCTATGCGGGATGCGGGTATCCGCATCTCTGCCTCCGGGTGAGGGATGCTCCACGCATCTCCAGGTGGCACGAAGGGGGAGATTGTTGCCGTGTAACTTCTTGCGTGGGAACGGATGCGGTACAAATGGCTCAGGGGTTCTCCATGGACTCGCGCGTCCCCACACATGTGCCTGTGGGATCAGCCGTGTTTCTGATGGCAGGGAGCCTTTTCCTCTCCCAGGCTGAATTTGAGGAGTCCTCGTTCCCTCAGCCCAGAGCTGGATGTGAAAGCCACACAAGCCCTGCATTTCTCATGGACTGGGGCTGCGGGAAATGAAGCTGGAAGAAGCAGCAGCACTGCTGTAACCCGCTGTCTTCTGCCCCGCTCCCCAGCCTATTCCCTGACACAGTTCCTATGTAGGACAAGTTGCTGTTGCAATCAACTGTCAGGTTAATGAAACCCTGAGCTAACCCCCCCATTTCTCCCCCCTCTGCAGGGAAATCATCCCAGCGGGCAAAGCAAATGCCGGGTATCTGTTATCTGCTCCGAGGGAGGCACATTTCCAAGGACGTGTGTGGGAACCCGGCTAGGGTGGCCTGTGGGGAGCGGGCAGGCTGGCACGGACCTTTCCCCCCCCACAGCGTCCCTACCATGGGTGTTGCGTGGCGGGGTCAGACCTGCCGGCGCTGGACTAATGGGTGTAATTTCCAATGCAGTGCCTGTCCTCACCTTGCCTGGCCCCGAGGTTGCTGCCTGACCCTACGTGCTTCCAGAGGCTTTTATTTTTTGCCTTTAGCACTGATGGAAATTACCAATCTAAAGGCTTCAGTATATAAATCGTGTGTTTATTTCCCTCACCCTGCTTTTGAACCTTGGGGCTGCGGCTTAGTTCATGGTGGGGTAGAAGAGTCCTTCCCCCTGTCTGTTATGCTCAAGCTGAAGGAGCAGGCTTCCCCTTCACTTGTAACGGGCTCTGTCACCGCATCCCGGATCTGGGGTGATGCTGGCCTCCTTCTGCAGGGGCACCAGGTTCATCAGGAGCCGGTGGCATCAGGGTATTCCCTGGTCCTCTTCTAGCCCTGGGCAGGGATGCAGCAATGCACTCTAAATCACAGAGACCCGTGATTTTGCCTAGAGATGGTGTTGGGTAGAAATGTCAGATTTGGACTGGTGCTTCAGCAAAAATGCAGGCAAGTGGGAAGGGGCCGGAGGGAGGGAGGGAGCACAAGTTGTACGGAACAGATCCTTTAGCCCCGTCTGGAACCAGCAAAAATCACAACAATAGTAATATTCATCATCATCACAGCATTCAGATATCAATTTCCATCTTGCAGTTTCTGCGTGTGCACTGACTCATTTATTTTCCCTGGTGAGACAGGGAGGAATTGTTAGCCCATGGCAGACGTGGGGAAGCAGATATCCCAAGCCCTCCAGAGAGGGCTGGTAGCAGAGTTTGGTCGATAAATAGGTTCCTGTCTTCTGATTTCGTGTTCAGAAGACTCTGCGTGATAGATGTCTCCTAAAAGAAGACAACCCTGTCATGGCTGCAGTAAGTTGCTGCTGGTTAGCCATCCCAGCACGGCTGGACTCAGCACATCAAACAACTGCCTCTCCGAAACTATTTGAGATGATTTTTTCCCTCGCAAGGCATTTTTGGTGCGTGGGCACATGGGAAGGTATTTACCATCACTGTAAGCTCCCGAGGTCACGTTCTGGGCTTTAGCTCTCGGTGCTGGGGCTCTGGCACCTCGCAGTGGGACTAAACCAGCTAAGCCGCGCATCGAAACGCGGAGCCGCCCGCGTGACGCACAAAGCCACCGGGCGCGGCGATGCGCTGGTGGCTGAAGCCCTTTTTCCCAAGCCGGCCTCCCCCGCGGCCAGCTGTGCCGGGGCTGGGCAGGACCCTCTCTGCGGCTGCAAAAAGGGGACCGCTGCGTCTGCAGCTCCGTGTCACCGCCGGCGCGCCTGCCCGGCTTCAATGGCAGGCATTGTCCCGGGGAAAGGTCACAGCCGAGCAGACAGCAGCGAGCGTGAGGGCTGCTGGAGCAGCTGGGCACGGGGAAGGGCTGCGGGGGCCGGGGGCAGAGGTGGCCGCGGGGACGGATGGGGCGAGGGGGTCGGAGGAGGTCTGGGGTGGGTCTGTGCAGACCGCGGGGAGGAACCGGCCGGTTTCCGCAGGCTGGAGCTTGCATTTGTGTGGGCAGCACCTGGACCCTCGGTGGGAAACGTCCAGCACCAGAAAGCCGAAGGCTTCCCTAGGCAATCTGCTTTTCCCATAACCGGCCATGCTTTGCTTTTCTCCCCGTCTTCAGCGCAGCACTCACAGGGCTTTAATGGCTTTAGCACCGCACCTACAGCAGGCATCACCTTGTCTCTCCTTACACCCAGACACGTGCTGTGATTTAGTACGTCTGTGCGGCAAAGTGAAGTAATGTCCTCTGCACAGGACCCTGTCGCCTTCATGGCGTTCTCAGGGCCGGGGTTTTTCCTGCCTGCTCAGCTGGAGCTTCGCTCTCCAGCCTATTAGCGTTGGGTCACGTTGTGCTTCTTAGTGCAGCTCCACGAAGAAGCAGCACCGGGGCCGTTCTGGCAGTCGCCTCCTTTTCCCTCATCCCCCTCTCTCTGGAAAATGCACTGGAATTTCAGTAATAAATATTCCTCTGATTTCACCATCAGATGTCTGGGCTGGTTTCTGTAATTTGGCCCCTACCAGCCCAGGGTGGGCGTCTGCCTCCACCAGCTTCTGCCTGCCAGTATAGCCATGAAACCGCTCACAAAGGAGAGCAATTGCCAGCATTTTTTCCTAATCTATTCATAGTTCTGTAGGGCTTTAGTCAATGCTCTGGAAGCAAAGGCAGTTGGGTGATCATCTTGCATTTGAACAGCTGCTAATCTCTGCAAATTTGCATCCACCCAGGTTTTCAGCCTCTGTTAATCTCGGGGCATTTGGTTTTGGGGTTTCTGTAGCAAGTATTTTTTAATTTTCAAAAGCAGTTCCCTTCTCATTATCGGAGAGATCACCCTGGGACAATCATTCTCGAGGGAGAATAGAATGGAGATAAATTAGAGATGCATTTAATTGTAATTCATTTAACATGCCCAGGATGAGCTGGAGGGTGGGCAGGGCAGCAGGGGAGAAAGAAAAGTGAGAGCAGTTTGCCCCCGGGTACCTGTTGAGAGAGGCCTGGCTCATTACTTTATGAGCCATCCTCATTTAGGAAAGATCACAGACCTGGGCTTTGCCCCAGACCCCGTAGAACCTCGCTGTGCCCCTGGATATGTCTGCAGGTCTCCAGGAGGCTCCTCCGTTTTGGGATCCTTCTTCCCAAGCTGTTGCATCCCCACCTTCTCCCTGCTCTTCTTCTGCCAGCCGAGGGCCCAGAGGTGAGAAGGCAGAGCTGCTTTTCCAAGCGGCCTAAAAAAGGAGGTCCACCACAGCACGCTGCTAGAGGGAGACCCCAGGAGATCAGGCTGGGCTGTGCTGCTTGCACCGAGCTGGTAAAGCCTCCAGAGCCCGACTTCCCCCGGCTGAACCTGCTTGAACCTGCCCTTGCTTTCTGCCAGGCTTCTTTACGTTGGCACCGGCTCCTCCTTAACGAAAAAATAAGGGGACTTTCCCAGGCACCCTACTGTAGTGGTACCAAAATGAGACATCTCTGAGAACGGACTGTTCTGAGCTACCAATACCCCTCTGCCTCCTCTGGGCTTGACGCTGCAAGAAGCTCTGGTGTCTGCGGCTATTGGGGTCAAAGTTCCTCTCTTTGGCAGGTTTCTTCTTCAGACTCCAGTTATGATTTCTGCTCGGTTTTGTTCCAAGTCTGCAGGTCAGCCACAGGCATTTCTAAGTTCTGAAGACCTTCAGAGATGTGCTGCTGTGATACCTCAGGTATCAAGAGAGTCCTGCACCCACAACCTCCAGCAAGAGACAGGAGACTGGAGATACTTCCCTTGCCTTTGGCTCTACAAAGATTTTGTCCCCCATCCCCATGCTGAGCAGACCCTTTTATAATAATTGCCTTATGACCACTTCTTCAGAGTTTTGTCTGTGCTACCTAAAAATGCTATCAGAAAAGGACCAAGCAGCCAAATTAAATACTTTCTTCAATGTATTCAGAATCCAGGCTGGCATCCTGAGAGTCGTCTAGAGCCATCTGAGATGCCTGAGAGTATCTGAGACACATGAAAGGTGCTGGCAGATCTGCCACGGGACTTACTGGAGACCACCACCCTGCTGGAGCAGCAGCTGGAGGCCAGGCTGGATACACCACTGCATCTGAAAAGAAACTGGATACCAATATTTGGGCAACTGCATCAAACCACAGCTGAATGAGTTGTTAGTGCATTCCCAGCTCAAGCGAAACAACTCCGGGATGAATAAAAATCCGAGCGCTGAACAAACACGGCACTACCAAGCCTTGCAAGCACCCTGTCTCCTCTGCCAAATCCAACACGGTTCCTGCACTAGCACTGAGTCGAGCTGCTTGTCAGTTCTGCGACAAAATAATTTCCTCCCCGCTCAGGCTGGCCATCTGTTCACTCTTCGGATTCGCATGATTTTACTCTGTAGCTCTGTAACCCGATGATCAATAGCTTCGCCATTTCTGGCAGCTGCTATGCCGTGTAAAATCGTTCCCAAGCGCTCTTCTTACATGGGCGGGGTGGAAGGAACCTTGAAATTTCACGATGATGTTGACCGGCAGTTTCCTCCTGCTGCCACCAGCATGGAGGACGGGTTTCCACCATCTCTGCCTCTCCCACAGGTGGCCACACGGCCTATTTCATTTCTTCTGCTGGCCACCTCGCTGCTTTAGGGACATCTAACCACCTCCAGCTACCTCCTCCCGCCCTCAGCCAGCAGGCTCAGCTCGCTCGGTGTCTGCCGATTGACTTTGGTCGCTGTGCGAGCATGCTGTGACTCTGCGCTGCCGATAAGAGCCCGAGCTTTTATTTCTCGGCCTCAATTACATGACGCTGCTCAAGGTTGCGGTGAGCTCTGTCACCGTCACGTGGCCGGGGCCACCATGCACTGCCTGCGCTGGCTTCCTGGGGCAGCGTCTGCTGGGACCGGCACGAGTCTGTGGTACCCCCAAAGCAAAGCAGGTGGCTTTTATCTCCTGGGGGGCTCCCCGAAGGCGAGGAGGGTGCTGGGGATGCCTGGGTGAGGGGCATGGTGGGGAGCATGTGGTGGGGGATGACGGGAGAGTGGAACCGGGACCCCCATCACATCCCCAGGCAGCTGGGGACAGGGGAGGAGAGGCTCCCTGGGGAACAAGGGANNNNACAAGGGAGCATTGAGCCCGCCGTATCTCTCCGGGGCTCGGGAAGCGGAAAGGCGATAAGAGCCCTCTCGGATGAGGAATTCCTTCTCGCTTTCCCCTTTCTGTTTGCTTTTTGTCAGAGATAACGCCAGGTTCAGGTGGCTTACCTGGAGGCCAGCGCGAGAAGGGGCAGCCCCAGCCCCCCCCATGCCTACCCCCGGCAGCACCCAAACCTGCTGCGGGCTCTGCAAGGGGAGCAGTCCGGCCACAGCCCCCTGCCCTTGCCCCCACGGCTGACCCGTGTCCTCGCGTCCCCACGCGTGACGCCCCGCCGGTCACTGCCAGGAGCCGTAACCCGAGGAGCGGCTCGGAAAAGAAATGAGATTATGGGCGGTACAGCCAAGTCTGATAACGATGGCAGAATATTTGGGTAGCATTTCACCGTGGGCCTGCCAGGGAGGGAGCTGTCTCCGGCCTGGGTTGGACACGTGGCTGGGAGAGTCGATCCCTGCTGGCCCTCCAAGTCTCCGTGTCCTCCAGCCGCGTGGCGTGGTGACGGTCTTTCCATCTCCCACCGCCCCGTGGAAGTCTCCCCTGGCCCCTGCAGGCCTCCCAGCCCACCAGCGGGGCACTGCGAGGCTGTCACTGTGGGACACCTTCTCGTACCGGTGACGGGCCGTGTTCGAGGTGATGGATGAGGGAGAGCAGTAGGACCGATACCTGTGGTGGAGGTGGCCAGCTGGAGGACCCCAGCACAGGCTGCAAGCTGTGATGGCTCCAGGGACCGATCCAAGCACAGTGACACGGGGAGATACAAGCACACTATGTGCTCGCTGGGCCAGCTCTCTGGGACATGGGAAGAGGACAGAGAAGCCGCAAGCAGTGGGACCCAGCGGGGCTCAGCCCGTTGCCAATTTTCCCGAGAGAGGCTCAGCTGCGCAGCGCTCGGGAATCCCGGAGCATGACTGGGCTTGCTGGTTGCCTCCACAGCAGATGCGAACTGACGAGCGCGGAGCATTCGTTTGGCTGGAGACTGGGGCTGCGGTGGTGCCCCAGCTCCACGCCTTCCCAGCCTTGCCTGCGCCCACTTGCCGGCACCGGGGAGATGGGCCGTTCTCCTTGGCAATTCGAGAGAAATAATGTGCAAGCTCTTCAGGGTGGGCGCAAACATCCAGGCCAGGGTGCTCGCCCATGAGTGCTTGGTGTGAAGAAGCAAAGGAGAGAAAAAAAAAAAAAGGAGAAAAGGCTAGATGATGGAACAAGGAGCCCAAAGCATGGAGCTGGTCTTTTATCCTTGGCTGGAGCAGGGTCTGAGCACAAAAACTTGGAGCAGAATTCTTGCTCTGGCCAGAGCAGGCTCTGGGAATGGCCCTTTAGAGCTGGAAAAGACCAAATTCAGACCTTTGAGGAAGGGACTGGTGAGCACAGCTGCCAGTGAGATGAGTCACAGATTTCCTCGTCCCCTGGAGCCCCCAGCTTGTGCTGCTCGGTGACGCGCGGTGCCCAGGCCCCCGGTCCCCTGCGGTGCTGGGGCTGGGACACCTGGAGATGGTCTGCTGGTGCCTTGGCCATCCCTTCCTCTGATCCTCTCCTGCTGCTTGTCACCGGTCCTCGCCAAAGGGAGGGCTGAGGGCGGAGGGGGTGACTCAGGCTCAAAGCCCAGGTGGCAGTCCCAGCCCAGGGACACCTGAGGGCTTCCGGCACGGCAGGAAGGCGGTAGGAAAGGCAAACGTTCCCAGAGGAGCCGTGCGGAATAACAAGGGTTTCCCTGCCTCATTGTGTGCCTCCGCATCTGGGAATCTCATCAAGCCCACGCGGCGGGGTGAGCTCATAGCCAGGGCGGGAAGGCAAACCCGCAGGCTTTGTCTACCCCGAAGTTGCCTCCAGCCTCAGCCGGTAGCTGAGGTACCACCGCAGCATCACCCCGGCCCGCCCGTGGGGGGACCAGGAGGAAGGGTGGCCCTCGGCAAGCACGCTCTGCCGGTGCAGGTGCCACCTGCGATGGCTTTGGGCACACTGCTGGAGTCACCACAGCCCGGTGCCAACACCCCCAGAGACCAAAAGGGGAAAAGGGGGAGAAAGAGCACTCAGGAGGGCAGAAAGCAGGGAGGAGGGAGAGGAAGGTGAGGAGGAAAGCCGAGGAGGTGTTGCTCCAGACAAGGGAAGCTGGGGAAAGCTGCGGCTGGGTTTTGGAGAAGTAGGTGAGATGGAGGTGGAACCGCTGTTAATGAATACTGTATGCAACCTAGCAATTGAAATAGATCGTACAGCAAGATTAGAGGTCATGGAAAGTGTATTACGAGCCTTGCATTGCTTTTATTCACTGGAGACTGTTGGAAAAACAAGCAGGAAGGCAGCACAATGGGTCCCCCAGCTACGGACATCTCGGCACACATTCGAAAGACAATGGAGAAAACGATTAACTCCAAGAGTCCTCTATCCTGTCTCCAGTAAGATGCATGCCTTGTTTGGCCTGGCTAGGAACTAGGGATCAAACAGACAATGCCAATTAAAAAAAAAATCTCTCTCAGACATTTCTTCAGGGGAAAAAGGGGGTGGGGAGAGGGGAAGGGTGACGCAGCCAGCAGGGCTGAGCGCAATAAGATGGGCCCTCACCCGATGTCAGCCTGTCACCCATCTTAATCAGATAGATTATCTAATTAAATTGCTCTTCCATGGGTATTCCTCTTCCTCCTAGCTGACGGTGGTTCTCTTTCCCAGGAACCAGGAAATCTGTGCGTCTCTCCTCTTGTTCTGCCGCATCCCCACTCATGACCACACACGCCCCCCCCCTTTTGGATAACCATCAGCAAGAAGCTCACATGGCTTTATTGAGTATTTTAGAGTTCAGACATTCACCTTTGTCAGCTGGGCGAGCAGAGGGACCCTGAGGGTGACACGTGCGCGAGCTGACCTAAGTCCTTCGGCTTGGAGCGGTGACCTGTCCGTGGGACAGAGGATGAAGAAGTGTGAGCAGTGTGAGCGTGGCTGCTCATCCCCACACCGGCAGAACTCCCCATGCCACCCGGGGAAAGCACCGCCGGGGTTCGCAGCTGATAAATGGCTAAATCCTGTGAGAGAGGCAATGGGAGCACGTGGGCTCGTGCTTGCATGGTCCCTTGAAGACAAGCAAGGCCCACTATGATACTCACGTTGGCCTCTTCCATACCCCACAAAACCTATCCTGTCGTCCCCATGGCCTCCCCTGGGTCAGCCGTCTCGCCCCTCTGCCCTACGCTGCTCCCCGCTGGGTCCCGACCCACGTGTATCCTGTCTGCATGGGCTTGGAAGCTTGCCGTCACCAGTTTTCCTTTCAGAATGAAGAAGGGAGGTAAGGGGAAACAAGCGGTGTGGGAGGAGGAAGGCTAGGAGAAACAGAGGAGGTGGGAAGAGGTGTGGGGCAGCCCCTCCGGGGGCACCTGCTGCAAGCCACCCCCTCACCACCGCTCCCCATAGAGCCCCAGGGAGGTACCGTCATGTCTTGGCTCTGGGGGAGAGGGGATATCCTTAACATCACTTCTTAAGGTGTTTTGGCTGAGCATCCGGTCCCCTCTTCCTCTCTCTGAGTTCCTGTCCTCTGGAATGAGTGGTGACCTCAGCTCGCTCAATGGGTTGTTGATTTCAGAAATGCAAAACCTGGTCCCTTCTGGGCCAGTGGGCTACTTGGTTCATTTCCTAAGTCTGGAAATAACCTGTTATTTCAGAAGATCCTTCCCAATCCTGAAATTAGCCTCCTTGAGGATGCTGTGTTTGCTGCTTTGACTCATGTACCCCCTTCCTCCTCCCCCCCCAGCCTGGAGGGGTCTCGGCCCCTAATTTAACCAGGGGCTGGTGGGGTGCTAGGAGGTTGCAAGGAACTGGAGCAGTCCCCGGTTGAACAGGTTCTCCCTGGAGGAAAGCGGCCCTTTACACAGGGCGGGGAGGTTTTGCCCCAGGAGCTGCTGTTCCATAGGAGCACCCAGCTTCCAGAGCATTTATCTCATGCTGGGCTCCATCCCTCAGCATCCAACTCACATCCTCAGACCTTTTGTATTCTGCATAAACATCTTTGCCCAGCTCTTCTAAAAGGCGTCAGAGGAAGCGATAGTCTACAAAGAGCATGAAATCTTTGTGTCACGGTCTTGTCCGCTAGTCCTTCACGGACACTGACCAGTTCAGCTGTGCAACACTGCATGAGGCAGGGGGCAAACTGATATGTAGGGGCTGGATGTGTTGCTGAAGCCAACGTGTCAGTGGTAGATGCAGATCCCCAATTTCCTTCCTCCTGAGCCCCCAGTTTCCACGCTGGGTTCATGACAAGCACTCAGAGCATCCCACAACCACAGCATCCTCCCCATAACTGGCAGCATGAGTTGCGTGGACCACCACATCACCGCAGCTGGCCCTGCTTCCCTGGGTCGCCAGATGCTCCTGCATCCACGCGTGGGGACCCAACATGGTCCATCCAGGAAGAAGAGCAGGTGCAGATAAATTTGGAGCATAAGGAGCCAAAAGAGGACTCACAGCTTGGCGGAAAGCAGCTGCTGGTGGCGGGGCGGCTCGGAGGAGAGGCAGCGGAGGGCAGGGTGGCTGGAGCTGGGGGAGGCTCCAACGGGGAGGGGGGCGAAGAGCATCCGGAGTTGTGAGTGAGGTCAGGTAATGCCTCATATAGCAGTTCCTGCGGCGCTCTGGGAACAGGCAAACAAGGCTTTCCTTCCTCCCTGCTTCCTCCTCCTCACCAGCGCTCCTTTTCAGGAGAGGCGGCCGGCCAGACCACTCCTCCTGCATCGCTGTCAGCATCCCGTGGGGAGGCTCACCTGGCCCCGGCTGTGTGGGACCCACGCGTGCTGGTGTCATTCCCTCACAGAGCCACGATGGGCACTTGACCAGGTGTAAACTCCAGCGCTGGCGAGCCTGAATGGCAGGGCTATTTTAGGGATGTATTCTTTCCCCCTGCTGGGGCTATTTCTGGAGGCTGAGCGGGTACCAAAAGTACCTGGATATGCTGTAGATAAGGGGCTGATGATATTCTGGCGCTCGCGTTGCAACCACAAACGCCGTGCACGAAGGCAGAGCCTGGGAACAGCAGCACTCCCCGCAGAAGCCCCCTGGCCCTCGCTGAAGGCAGCGGGGTAGGGGTGCTGTGAGCTTCCCCCGGCAGTGCCGCCCCATGGGTACCCTCACAGCTCCACCGTCCCTGGTGCTCTCCCAGGGCTGGGACACCGCAGGGCGCAGCCACTTCACCCCACGCAAGAGCACGGGTTTCCCACAGCAGAGCCACGTGGAAAGATGTCCCTTTGAGGATGGTCTTCTATAGGGATGCAGTGCAGGGGACAAGGAGACATCCTCATCCCTTGGGATGCAGCACCCGTAGGAGAGGCAGCGCGCGAGGGCGCTGGGACCCGCTGGGGACAGGGGTGGCTTGTGACGCTGCAAGGCAGCAGCTCGCACGCTCCCGCCGGCCTTTTCACTCAAAGTTTCCTTTTGTGCCCAGGGGACAGAGGGCCTGTTGTGTGCACGGGGGTGTTTCGGGGTGGAGGGGCAGAGCTCTGAGGCGGCAGCAAGACCCGCGCCCACGCCGCCGCGGCGCGCTGCCCAAGATCCCGGTGCAGACCTCCAGCGAAATCCCGGTTTATTTAACCACAGGGGAAGGGCATGACAGCCGCGCCATCCATGAAGGCAGCTTTTCACCCTGCCCCGTGTCCTTGAGCTTGTCCCGGTGGCTCGGGGCGGAGGGTGACGGAGGGGAGCCGTGGGCTGGCACTGTGGCACAAGCCCCTCCGAATCCCCGTCTTTGTTCCCTCGGCGGCGTCAGCCGCTCCTCGCTCTCTCCAGGAGATGATTCTGCTTCCGTCGCGGCCGTTTCCTGTGTTTCTCTCTCCTGTAGAGCCAGGCAGCATCAGCACAAAAACAGGATCCGAGCTGCTTGAGAATTGCCCCGATAACAATGACCGAGGAGATAGCGCTGGACGGGGCGAACACCAGCCGCTGGCTGCCCTGGTCCCAGACAGCCCCGGGGCCATTTGCGTGGCAGGGATTTAGGGCAGGGAACGAGCAGCCAGAAGGGGGAAATCTGGGGTGACCCCGCGCCCAGCAGCAGGTCTGTCCATCCGCACGCCTTGCTCACGGTGGCAAGGCAAAGGCACCGTCCCCAGGGCTCCCAGCCCTGTCAGCAGCCAGCAGAGCAGCAGGGACCAAGCTGTTCCTTTCCGAGCCAGCTCCATCTCCCAGGGGAAGGAGCAGCCAAGGGCGATTGCAATCCGGCTTCATCCACGGGCAGAGCTCGAGGCAGCTCAGGACCGCGGGCAGGACTGAGGGGTACAAGTGCCTGCAGACGTGCTCCCAGTCCCGGACCTGCACCGCTGGCATGCCCGAAGGAGAGCTGGAATCGCTTAGTGTCCCGGATGGCGTTCTGAAATGTGGAGAACCCCCACCCGTGGCTCAAAATCCTCACCTGGATTTGGCTGTGGTTCTGGAGGAGCTCCCATCCCCGGGTGCTCCCCACCACTCCCCACCGTCCTCCCAGCACGCTGGTTGCTGGAAGCTTTGCTCCATGCAAAACCAGCCGGTGCAGCTGATGCAGGGAAGGGGCCCAAGCGAGCCCGGCTGATTTTGCCTGCAGCGAGTTAGGAAGCACGTGCACGGATCTGCTGGCAGGTCTGGAGGCAGCGACAAGCTGCGGAGCGGGAGCACAGCTGGGTCCCGAGGAGGATGCGTCCGTCGCCTCGCTCCGGCTTGTCGAACGAGCCGGCTTCGTGCAGGCGCGGGTGCCTCCGCCGCCCAGCCCCCTCACAGGTGCTTGCTCGCCCTTAGCCGAGCGCTCCCTTCGCCCCCCGCAGCAAAGCCCTGCAAGACTAAACCCACCCGAGTGATGTCTCCCCAGCTTTATGGCTTGGAGACTGCTCCACCGTGCCCCACTTTAATAGGGAGCACGGCAGTGCCTGCTTCCTACCAGGGCAGCACAACACAAGAGATGCCCTGGAGGTGGAGGACCTCAAAGGCATCCTGCCTTCCTTACTTCTGCAAGGCCGATCCCTCCAGCCTTAGCCCTGGCCCTGCTGCTCCAAAGGAGCGCGGTCCCTGCCCCAGGGTGCCCAGCAGATGTACAGGACCTTGGAGCGACCAGTGGGACCAGGACCACTCGCTGGTGTGTCCTGCGATGGGCCAGGGTTGTAACCCCCAGGTTACCAGCGGCGCTGCTGATCCATGAATTCATGGCGAGGGAGGAAAAGCTGACTTTTGGCCAACATAGGAGGTCCCTGACCAACAGAGGCAGGAAATAGCTACGGTGAGCTAATAAATAAATGGCGCAACCGTGGCTCTGCCTTACATGGTCTTCGTGGGGAGTTTCCTTTGTTTTTCAGGTTGGCTATTTATACCTTGGAGTGCGAAAATGATGTCAACCGAGCCTCTGCCACCCGCCGCAGAGAAAACCAGCCCCGGGGTTTTGCAGGGCTGGGAGACGTCCTCCAGCAGCAAGGTGCAGGGGCTGCCCATGGGGCCGGCGGAGCCAGCAGGAAGCCCCAGCTGCCATGCAGTTCCTGAGGAGTCCCCTCCGCTTCCACGCGCCCCCTTCCCCTTTTTCCTCCGTCCTCTCCTCTGCCTCAGCAGGGAGCAGCCTGGAAGGGGGCTGGCTCCATCCTGCCCATCCTGGTGCTGCTTCCCAGGGGACATGGGGATGGGGGTCCCCCATCTGGGGGGGCTTTGCTGCTGGGATGCCAGCGGCAGGGTGGGAAAGGGGAAGCCATCGGGAGTTCAAGGGTTGCCGGTGAGCTTGAGACAAGCAAAACTCTCGCCGGTGACACAAGCATCAGGTGTTCAGAGACGATAACAAAACGTGCCTGAGGTCATCGATATTTAATTAGCAATAGGCTCGGTTAAACATTATCCTGGGGCCAGGAGGGAGGGGAAAAGCGCTGCCGTGAACAGGGAGATTTAACTCTTTGCAGAGACAGGGGAGGAAGAGGGAAAGCCGCCCACAGGGAGAGGGGCTCCTCTGCCAAATCTCTTTGTATTTTTGTTATTCCCATCACCATCAAAGCTGGCATGGGGAAAATGTCCCCCTCCCCAAGGCACGTTGCCGAGGCACCCCCGTCTGCTCCCTGCCACCCCCCCTCCAAAATCCCCTCCTGGCTGCCCCGAACCTGACACCCGTAATTCCCCCCGCAGCTCACGGGCCCTGCTGACAGCCAAAAGTGAGTGAGGCTTGGGGAGGGGGACATGAAAAGCAGCCGCGGCCCCCGGCACCGGGGACACCTGGGGAAGGCACCTGATGGGAGAGGGGAGTGGGAACTGCTTGGGAGATGGCGTGGCGGTGATGGGGAAAGCCCTGGGAGAGCTTCGGGGACATCATGCCCTGTGGTGGATGGGGCTGGGTCTCAGACTCTGTGGCTGCCCAGGGAAGGCAATGAGGGCATCCCTTGGAGGAGGAAGAGGACGATGAAGTCAGGGTGGGATGGCAAAGCAGCCGCGGGTGCTGTGGGGATGCTCCCGCTCCACCCTGGGAACGGATCTGCGCAGACACCCAGCATGGCAGCGCAGGGGCAGGGACCTTCCCTCCCCTTACCCCTGCTCTGCACCAGGGCCGGGCACCCGTGAAGAGGAGGGAGGCGTGGGACAGGGCTGGAAGATTTCCAGGCTTCCAAAAACAAGGGCAGGGCGCCGCCTGTTCATGTTTTATCTTCTGCCCCGGGGGCAGTGGTGACACTCGATTTCTTCCCCATGAGCAATCCCACTTCCCCTCACCCACGGGTCCTGAAAAACAGAGATGGGGGGGTGGGAAATGAGGAAATTCCCCATTTCGGGGCAGAGAGAGAAGCAACAAGAGATCCCCTGCGGCCCTTTGAAAGCTGTGCTGGAGCAGGGGCCCAGCTGCTCTGCCCGATGGAGCCGGGAAGCTGGGAGATGACATGGAAATCGGAGGAGCCCTGGGGTGCAGGACCACTGCCCCTGCACCCAGCAAAGCCGGCCGGGAGCAGGGGGTGCAGCGGAGCAGCAGACGCAGGGATTTCATCCGCAAGGAGCGAGGAAATGTCCTGGAGCTGTTTGATCCCATTGTGTGTAGGGAAGCGGAGTGGGCGTCCAGGCTCTCTGTAACTAAACAAAGATTATAAACACCTCCGCCAGCAGCATCTCCCGGGGCCCCGGGTGCTGGCTGATTCCCAAGGGGACAAATGGGCTTTGGGTTCAATCCAGACCCAGACTACGGCAGCAGATAAGAGCGATGTGCGCGGCGGACGTGTCCCTCGACTAGCATCAGCAAAAGGAGGGGATTTCTCCCTGCAGCGCTTGGCAGGAGGATGCCCGCCGGCTGTGTGCGTGGCCGTGCGCAGCTGCTTTAATTCAGTCTGCACCGCTGCTGGTGTCAAGAAGGAAATTAAAAAAAAAATAATAAAAGCCCTTCAATGTGGTGACTGGGTGTGAAGTGATGCCTGAACCAGTCTCTGAGAGGGTGTTGCACTGGGCTGGATCCAGGCATGCAGCTTTTCATGCTTAAATCCTTGGGTTTGAAGCTGGGGTTATGAAAGGTCCCCCCCCAGCACCATGGTGCTGAGGGGCCGGCGGGGGACCAAGCCCCAGCTCTGCCTCCCGAATGTCCCTGGGGACCCCGCCGCGATGTCCATCCCAGCCCCGCGCCCACGTTTTGGGGAAGTCGGGAGGTGGCAGGACATATATTTAGTCCTCCCTGCTTTGTCCAGCGGCTGCCACAAGAACACATGATTCCCCAGCGCTGTGCTGGTTGCGGGGCGGACGAAAGGGCTTCCCAAAAGCCACGTGGCCTCCCGTAAGCTCCACGCTGCCCCAGCGAGCAGCACTGAGCCCGGGACTGGAGAAACACCAGTGCTGCTGGACCCAGAGCCCCCGTGCGTGGATGTGCCACCGTCGCAGGTGCCTGCGGGGTCTCCTTAGGGGTGCAGCCAAGGGCACCCCTCCTTGTCCTGCACGGGGAGGACCCGACCTCCACCGGGCCCGGTCTCCGCCGTTTGCAGCCGCCGGGTCCCACAGGCACTTCTAGGGGCTGGTGAGCGGCTGTGTGCTTGCCAGGCACCGAGCCGGGCGCTTTGTGCTTCTGCAGGGCACCGCTCAGGGGCCCCACAAAGCAAACGAAAGCTTGAAAAAGGCCGGCGCGGCCGCTCCGCCAGCACCGGGATGGGGGAGCGGCAGCCTCCGACCTGCCCGAGCCAACCCGCAGACGTGTGCGGAGAGACCTTCGCGTGCCGCGCGAACCCCCGGGGCGCGTTAATAAGCTCCTCTTCCATGTCAAGCGTGCTCGAAGCTCCCTGCCTGTCACTCAGATCAAAGGCAGGGGCCGGGGCGCGAGGCGGCGGTGTCAGCTGGGCCACTTGTGAAGCTAATTGCGAGAGCCAAGACCCCCAACTTGAACCCGCTCCTTCCCCCCCGGGCAGCCTCGCGCGCTTCTAATGTCTCCGCTCGCGCACTGCAGCTGCGTCTCGTTTCATCTCCGGCGAGGGAAGGAGCTGGGAAGAGGCAGTGCTGGAGCCAGATGTGCCGCGGGAAGGTTGTGAAAGCAGCATCCCCCCCTCCCCCCGGGACCACCGGTCCCAGCCCCTGCGCTGCCGGCAGCTGGGGAGCGCCGGGTTTGAGGCCGGGGTTTGCAGATGCCGGGGGTGAAAGCCGGCCCCGCTTCCCGGCTCCAGCTGGGACGGGGCGCGTTCCCACGGCGCTGCTGGAGGCCAGCAGCGGGGTCCTGGCTGCGCCTGGCCCCCACAGATCGCGGGGAAAGGGGTCTGCTCCGAGCATCGCTGGGGCACGGGACCCTTCCCTAGATGCTGCCCTGGAGACCTGGGTGTGGTTGGTGGTGTGACAACCGTGCCTGATAAGTTATTAAAAAATAATAAACGAAAACCTTGGCTCTAGGGCAGAGAAGCGTCTTTTTGTCCCCGGGCTGCTGGGACCGATGCGTGACCTGCATCGACTGCTGCCTGTTGCTCTGGGGACTGTCCCCACCATGCTGGATGGTGGAGGCTCCGCGGAAGGAAGGCTGGGGGAAGAGGGCTGCCAGCGCTCGCCCCGACTCCAGCCCAGCGTCCCATGGCTTCTCCCACCCGCGGGGCTCTGCAGGGTGCCTCCCATGGATCCGGGTGGCTTCGCACCAAAGCCCGATGCTCGGTTCCCCCGGTGACATCAGAATATTTCAAGGAGCCCTGGGTGACCAAACCGGGGATTTTCTCCAGGCCAGACCCACTGGCCTTTGGGACAAGTGTCCTGCACACCTTCTGCCACCGCCATCTACAGAGGGAGGAGCGCCACCTCCTGACGCCGGGTGTCCTCTTGTCCCCAGGTTTTCAGGAGGAAAAAGGATTAAAAAATAAAAAATTTGTGTCTTTTTTTTTCCCCCATATCCACAACCACCCCTTCAGGAGCAAACAAATGAAAGCCTGGCGTTCGGTCCCCAGCTGAAACAGCTCCTCCTGCCAGACGGGCACTGCGCACCTCCAGCATGGAGAGCATTTCTTCAGCATTGCTTCCTCTTAATTAGGTGCTAATTTGACTAAAAATTCCCTCCACTGTTATTACCACTTGAAAATAAATTCACCAGCTCCCCAGCCACCACTAGAGGCCCTGTCACAAGGTGCTATTTGGTAAAATGAGAAGGTTTGAAAGATTTTTCAGCAAGGCTGAATTAGCAGCGCGTAATTCGTCATGAGTTTTCATCCCCAACACGCCAGTGCTTAGCCTGATAATCCCGGTTCCCTCTGACATCCCCGACTGGTTTGATCGAAGCAGCAGTAGCAGATACGGCTGGCTTAGAGCTGTGCACTGGCTAGCAGTTAGCGCATACGTGCTTGAAAATGGTCAACTCACAGCCCAGCAAAAAGACCAAGGCAGGAAAACCTCCATCTTCAGAGCTGCTCAGAAAGCCTTTGCCTCAAGATGGCTAGAGGTTGGAAATTCCACTTTCCTGCACCGGGGAATGCTAATTTAGGGCTCCGCTCTACCTACCTGCCAATTTGAGGGAGACTTGTGAAAAAAAATAAAAAAAAAATCGGTGGTTGAGACCTCTCTTGTTACACTTGGCTGAAATCAGCCAACAGGTTCATGTGTTAAATGAGGCTGACGGGGAGCCAGCCAGATTGTGCAGTCATGGAGTCTGGTTTCTAGGGAAACAAGGTAAATGTTTTCCCTCCTCCTGGCCACCTTTTAACTCTTAACAGGATCTTACACATCACCAGAAAAAATATTTTCTACATCTACCTTTTCTCGTTTCAGTCAGAGCAAGTAGCATCACATTGGATTCGTCTCCGAGCAGCTCCACATTTCGGTTCATTTGGCATGTAAATCTGAAGGGTTATTGCCTTAATCGCTGCCTCCTCTCCAATTATGGTCAGCAAAGGCTACACCAGCACAGTTATCTAAATTTACATGAGCCTTCAGTCAGGCTATGGCCCGAAGCACGAGTGATCTCACTATTGTGGCTGGAGGCACCGAGTGCTCAGGACTGCGCTGCCTTTCTTGGTATAACACCAGAGCTCCCGTAAATGCAGTACTCCAGGGGGGACTCATGCTGCACAGAGCTGATCCTGTGCACAGGCACTGTGTCTCCTCTGTCCTTCACTGGGAGACTCAGCTGGGAACACCGGCCAAACCGTCTCCCCAGGACAGGGGGAATAGTTCAGCCAGGCAGTAATGGAACACCAGCAGCACACAGAGCTCTCCCTCCTCAAATTGCATGTAGACTGTTGGTATCAGGATGAAAATGTCACCCTCCTCTCCAGCAAGCCCATTTCCTATCACCAGGCAATTGCACCACACCAGCAGGCAGAGCCTTCCAACAGGGATGGGGAACAGATTCAGGGGAATCAGGCTGATACCTCTAATTCCCCCCATAACTCACAGATGAAATGAGTTCTGTCAAGCTACCTGCTGCCTCCTACTGTACAGGTTATATCTCCTGTCACACAGAAGAAAATTCCCATCACAACAGCCACCATCAGCCACCACCCAAGGCAACTACACAAAATTTCATGATGTTTCATCTGAAGTAGTTTCATTCATTAATTTCAAAATCAGCTCAAAGGAACCCTAGCTGCCAGGCAGAGGATTAGCATGTGGAATGCCTCAGTAATTACAAACACTATTCACACAAACGTATAAAATCCTTGCTCTACCCCAAAAAACTTTGCTCTCTGGAAAGAGTAATGAGAAAGAAGTTGTCATTGCAGGAACCCTGTTATGATTTGGGTGTTCATGAATGAGATTTGATTCTTTGGTTTAGTTGATCCCATGCATAGAGCCTGCAGCCAGAGCACCAGACTTGATGTGGCTATATATAAACCAAGAGACAAAGTTAAGTTCTTTAAAATCTTTATTTTCTGGTCTGAGAGCACACAGGCCACAGAACACAAGACAGTTCCACACATTAAGCTGTCTCTTCTTTTGCAATACGATCTTTCTTGAGTGGTCCCTGGAGGAAAAAAAAATTGTTAATAGCAGTCTATTGCACACTGATGACAGCATCACATCCCCATCACAGTGTTGCAATTTTTTTTTTTTAATTTTTCTCCTCTTGCTACAAATAAGTCTTCAATGATGCCATCTGCTGGAAATCCCAACTCCAACCCCACAGCTACAGGCTTCAATGGAAAGCTAACTTGGTGCAGCCACAATGCACCAATTAGACTTCAATTTTAGTGGAGAAAAATGTTGGTGCCACCTAGTGGAGAAGCTCCTGTGCATCCACCAAGCAGCTGATCTGCTCTTGCACAGGCCTGACACTGAGAAAGGACACAGGGACTGCAGATCTGCTTTCTCAAGTGACAAACTGAAACCACCACACAGCCCACTGCAAGCACCATCACCAACCACTCCCCACAGGTGTCACTGAACAGCATATTTTGGCCCTGTGGCAGCCTAAAGGCCAAGCTATAAGCTGCCATTAGCCAAAAGACAATACAAAGATATGTGCAACGCTGGAACTTGCCAGATTCTGAAGATGTCCTTACCATGAAAGACTTCTTTTCCTCAGCTGTCTGGAAGCGGCCATGACCAAATTTGGAGGTTGTGTCAATGAACTTCAAGTCAATCTTCTCCAGGGCCCGACGCTTGGTCTGCACAAGCAGGGACTACAAGAGAGATGCCAGGTGAGTACAGCAGCAGAACCCTTTCAACATGCCCATGTGCTGGTAACTTTCTCCTTGTCACCTCCATGGATAACACCTCTTAAGTCACCCTGACCTCAAGGTTCAACTGCTATTACACAAGGAACATTTGCTAATAAGCCAACCCACGCTTTTGGTCTGTAACATTGAAGACAGGTCAGCCCACACCAGCATCAGCAGGCAAGCCCAAATCTGCCTGCCAGTGTCCTTATGATCCACAAGGAATCTCAATCCGAAAGTGCATTCTTCATTACAAACAGACCTGGACTGAAATAACTGGGGAAAGGACCTCAGTGCTATTCCAGAGGTCATTAATACCAGGTATTTTTGTGTGCATGTGTTCAGCAACAGTCTTTCAGGCCTTTCCTTCTACAGCTGGCTACACGAACCCCCACAGCAAAGACATCTGTATCAGAGGCAGCGCAGCTGCTCTAAGTTGTTCCAACCCATCTGACAGATGTCTACACTACTCACCTTGCGCAGGGTTAGGACCCTCTTCTTGGTCCCAACAACACAGCCTTTCAACATGATGAAGTCATTGGTCACCTCACCGTAGTGGACAAAGCCTCCCTGAGCATGGAGAGAACAGTCAGTACTCGCTATGAGGCAAGATCACTGATCCCATGCTTGCTTACTGGCTGATGTTCCTGCACAGCTTCTGGGTCTTGGCCATTCCTACAGTCACTGAAATCCCCATTTCTTCTATCACCTTTCACTAATCAAGTTTCTTGCTACAGCAGTTTACTTGCTGCTGTATGACTTCTGCTAAGAACAGCAGCAACGTTAACAGGCTGATGAAACAGCAAAAACAGCTTTCCTGGCTAAATTATTTCTTATTTACATGAGTACCATTCCTAGGTTGTAACATCCCTCTATACTGCTGCCAAATATTAAATGCAGTAAGCAAAAGTTACTCAAGTCAATACTGAGAATGACTCAGCAGCAGCACCACCTCCCACAGCAGCTTTTTCCTCAAGAGCTTGTCATTGAATCATTTCACATCTTGTACCACACCCATCTGCCTCACAGGACTGCAACTCTCTCCATACAGCCGCAGCAACTCACCAGAGGGTTAATGCTCTTGTCAGACAAGTCATAATCAGTTGATGCGTTGTTTTTGATCAGCTTTCCATCCTTGATTTGGTAACCCTGGCCAATCTTGTAGATCTAAAATGACAAAAATTTCTACTTCAGCAAACAGTAGGAGGGCCAGGCATCAGTCAGAATGCAAACAATTCTACTTTGCGTTGGAGAAAAATATCGGTTGTACTTGAAAACACGTGGCCATACAAGAATTTTATGGTTATCCGATATATCGGACTATGGTTATAGCCCCCAAAATTACACTCAAGCAAACAGAGCTATACTACCAAAGCAAAACTCTCCACCCTATTCATTCTCATGCAGTGAGTGACCCTGGCTGGCTCTAGTTTCTTGCCAGTGGTTCAGAGGTACACACCTTCTTATTGATTTCTGTTCGGTGGTGATACCCCTTCTGACCAGCACGGGCCACAGAGAAAGCCACACGAGCAGGATGCCATGCGCCAATACAGGCCACTTTGCGCAGACCCCTGTGAGTCTTGCGGGGCAGCTTCTTGGTGTGCCAACGGCTGGTGACACCTGAAACAAGAAAGCAGAACAGGGTTGCTAACTCTTCTCAAGCTGTGATGTTGTTGTTCAAGTAGAGTTTGAGACACCTTTTGTGCTGCTGTCCCTGGGCAACAAAAGGGAAACGCAGATCCAGCGTCTGAGGAATTGGCTGCTTTTCTTGACACACCCTGTCCCAGAACCCCCCACGTCCCATCCCCAGCTGTCCCTGGGTTGTGTTCTCAGAAGGAAGGCAGCATGGAATGACTCCTCATGGATGTCAGGCGCTGTGCCCAGCGCTCATTCCATGGTCTCATCACCGAACTGTGACAGCAATACCTCCTCGGCTCTTGGCCCACACATTTGTGGGAGCTTAAGGCCAGGATTTCATTAAAAATTGTACCCCAATGACAAGAACCTCCATGTGGTTACCTTTATACCCCTTGCCCTTGGTGACTCCAATGACATCTATCATCTCATCCTGGCCAAAGACAGTTGACACAGGCACCTGCTGTTCCAGCTTCTCCCGCGCCCAATCCACTTTCTCAGCAACAGTGCCACCATTCACCTGGATCTCCATCAGGTGAGACTTCTTCTGCCTCAGGGGAAGCAAGCGCATCTAGAAAGCAAAGGATGCAATTTAGTTCCTGTTCTTCAAGACAGACCTTCTACCACCTATCCCAGTATCATTCTAGTCCTGGCCTGATCTTTTCTTGTAACTGAAAGTACTCTTTTTTCCAAGATATACACTTCAAAGTGCTGAAGTAAGAGACTCTACACTAAGGTAAAAGGCTGTGTTGTGGCTTAAATGACAAGTCACAGTACCTGGAAGTTAGATGCCACCCATGGGAACACAGGATTAACAAGTACCTCTAACCCCACAGCTACCAGCCAGGTTCCATCCAGCAACAACAGAAGACAAAGCCCACCACATTGCAGGACACTTTGGGTAGGTCATATTTCCAGTTCCTTCCACTGTATTTAGCAGAGGGATTGATACAGGGATCAACAGCTGCAATGCCACCTCTGCTGTCTAGGTACTGGAAGCTACTTCTATTGCATAGCAACGTCATAACTAGACATCTTACTGCACTTATAGCCAACTCCAAGATTTGATTACATCTCCCAAGAAAGCCTGGCAGAGCACTGACAGCCTCTGAGTGTCTGCAGTCCCTACAGATCAGCTTGAAATCACACAACCACACAAACCCTAGAGTTAAGTATCTGGCCTATTTTCAGCTGCACCAGGTCTGCCTGGCATCAGCACAGGAGCAAGTCCAGGTGGTGCCCACTATGGTTCAGTCTCTTTTGAGCACTACTTCAGAAGACTGTCCACAGCTGCCCTCAAGGCTACTCGCACATGCTGCAAGCATACACTTTGTACAGAATGAAGACCACTGGTACTTATCACATGCTTAAGTTATCACCAGACTGCCAGAAATCACCAGACGGGGCAGAAATCTCACTACTGAAATGAAGCAAGCTTTATGCTTGCCATCTCAGGCATTACCACTGTGTACCTGAGTCCTGCAGACACTTACCTGAGTGTGAGCCATGACTCTAATAACCTGGCAGTATTTCTTCATGCTATTGAAATCTTTCTCCAGCTGCTTTTTGCCCTCCTCATCTTGCCATTTCTTGCAGTATTTGGTGAAGGCCTTCTTCTTGGACTTGTGCCTTCAGGAGCAGAGCAGAGACAAGGTTTGGCTAAGCCCTTCATCAATCCCCCAGGGAAGGGGGGACGAGCGGAAGGAGCTGCCACCTTAGCTGGTTTCGGCTCATTGCCAGCTTCTAAGGAATCTTTTCCACCGGCAAGCGGAGCCTGGAGCTCATCAGACAAAGGCAAGATTGCCAAAGCTGAGCGGAGCTGCCATGAATCCCAAAGCACATTAATATTCACAGTACAGAAGACAAAAGACTGTAGAGAGATATTGAACAATAACAAAAACAGATCTTTAAAGCAATTGTCTCAGATGACTGCTACCTGCTACAGAACACCATCATTTCCCCCTTGTAAGCCTGAGCTATGCCCAACAGTTAGGTCATTACTGTAACACCCATGAGAATCACTGCACTACTCTGACGTCTTGAGTGCCTGCAAAGTTCATAAACAGGCTGTAAGCTCGAGACACGCTGGAGCCGTACTCAGGCAAATGTGCATACTTCGAATCACAACAACAGTGCCTGGAACAGTAATCAGAAGTAACACTTGTCTTCCCCTTTCCTGAGAAAACAGGGCTACAGTCAGGACTCGACATTCAACAACAAGCGCCAGAGGCGATTTCCTTATGTCCGCCCGTCGAAATATCATCATGCGTAGCCTGCTAAGGAGTTCTCAGGCAGAAGCCAACACTGTCACCCCCATGTCAAGAATGAGGCTAACCAACATTATGCTGTCATGTTCCCAGAAACACTGCTCTAGCATGCCATGTTATTTGGCCACGTTATCAAGGCCAAACAAACTGCGGAAAAGCCACCTCAAGAAGCTGTATTAGAATAGCTCGCAACCCAGAAAAAAGAGATTAAGTCAACAAGCAAAAGTCCTGCTCTCTTACCAGTTCTTGTAGAATCGACGCTTACACTCATCGCTGATGTGCTCAGCAAAGATGGTCTTGAAGCTGCGGAGACCACGGGGAGTCTGCACATAGCCCACGATGCCTACAATGACCATGGGAGGAGTCTCCACTATAGTGACTGCCTCGACCACCTCCTTCTTGTTCACCTCTGGATAAGACACAAATACAACACAACAGTTACCACCAGCATCAGCTGTTAAGCACCTTCTGTTCTTCCTCACTCTCAAATCCTTCATGTGAAAGGTTACATGACTCAAATTCTTTTCACAAAGGCAAAGATGATGCACGGCAGAATGACCTGCTGCGAGTGATAGTTTAGAGCCTCAAAGAAACTCGAGGCAGAAAACAAAGCCTGATAAGCAAAATGGATGGCAGTAACAGAACTACATTCAGGACTCAGCTATCAGCAAGAAAACACCAAAGGCGGTTTACTTATGTCCGCCCATCGGGAAGAAGTCATCAGAAGTAGCCCGAGTATGGCTAAACCAAAACATCAGACTCCTGTACAAGTCACTATGCATGTTGAAAGAGGACCATCAATAAGACAACCACTGCTAGACATAAAATCTTGCTGCTTGGACACCATCCACACTACAGTATGCGGAGTTTGGGGTGCTTTATACCCCACCTGCTCAACAGAAACACCCACTCAATAATGGCTTTGAACTGGGTGAGGTCAAGCTAGGATTAAAATCCAGAGCTACCTATAAACAGGTCATCTTTCGCCGTTCGTAAGGAAAAGAAAACCTCCTCCTCTATCAAGAGGAACATTAATACATACTGGATCCAGGTCTGTCAACTTCACGGACAATGTGGGTCATCCCAGCTTTGTACCCCAAGAAGGCAGTGAGATGGACAGGCTTGCTGGGGTCATCTTTGGGGAAGCTCTTCACCTTGCCCCTGTGTCTGCTACTGCGCTTGCGGGGCAGGAAGCCCAGAGACCCATGCCTGGGAGCTGAGAACTTGCGATGAGACTAGAAAGAGAAAATAAATATTTAATGCTTGCTCCAGAGATTCACTTAAACCCTTCTGAGGGCCAGCTGCCAGCTCTCTTCTTGTCTTTAAGACTATATATATAGCAAAAGACATTTTACATTCTTGAAATTCTTCTTAGCATCAGCTGCTTGGCTTCTGAAGTCCATTATAATACTGTAACAACATAGTTCTTATACCTCAACTACATTCTTCCTAGGTTTCCTTAACGTTCCCTCCCTTTCATGCTCATTTTAAGAAATCATCAGGTGCCACTGTAGTTACAGAAGCACACAAGCTGTAATGGGTCACAGCACACCACCAGAATTTCAGTGCACCCCAGAAGTCTAGCAATGGAGAAGCACAGGTAACTTTACAATGTTCAACGAAACTGTAAGAATAAGCATTGTAAAAAATTCCAAATTGAGGTGGCGAAATAAAACATTTTAACATCCATCTTTGAGCCAGCTGCTTTGGGTAGAGATGCAGTCTACTGCCAGCCCTATGGTCTCCCTCTGCAACCTGAGAGCCAAGTAATGCTGGGTTCTGTCCTGAGGACGCTCAGTCCAATGCAGAATTACCCATGCACCCGCCGCCCATGGCCTCGCTGTGCTAGCAGGAGCAAAGAGAGCACCAAATCCTCACTCTGAAAGATAAAGTCGGCACTCGTGTCCTGCGTGGGCGAGCACACGCACCAACGCGGCCCTGCAGGAAGGACGCCCACCCCCCTTTCTGAAAGACAGGGGCAGGAACCCCGCCAGGCACCGAGCTCCTTTCTGGCAGCGCCCACCCCCGCCCCCGCCACACGGACCCCGCACGCCCAGGCACCGGGCCCGGCCCGCGTCCCCGCGGCAAAGCCTCGCCCGCCCCCGGCGCCTGACGTGGCGGAGCCCCAAAATAAGCCCCGCGCCGCGTCCCGCTGGGGAGGAGGACGGCGGGATCCGAGCCGGGCAGCCGCCGGGGCCGGGATGGCGACGATAGCCGAGGGATGGCGAGGCCGGGCCGAGGCAGCGCCGCCGGCAGCACCCACCATCTTGTCCCCGCGCCGGGCCGGAAGGGCCGAAGAACCCCGCGCGCGTCGTATTTATAAGCGCCCCGCCCACGGTGACGCGGCACGCAGGGCGTCAGGTCTCGCGGGAGAGAGCTCTACGGGCTGGGAGCGGGGTCAAAATGGTGGCGAAGGCGTTGGTGGCGGCCATCATGGCTGCGGCCATGTCTGCGCCATGAGCCCCAGCGGCCGGGGCCAGTTCTCCGCTCCTCCGCCTGCGCTTTGGGTGGCCGGGCAGGGAGCGGGAAGCAGCCAGAGGCACTAGGATAGCCTCAGCCTGCGGGCAAGAGTTCTGTTTGTGACCTGCCCGAGCGCATGTTAGCATCTTCCCCTTGCTGTAACATAGATGCTAAAAAATAAAATAAAATCCCAGTGCGAGTGATGCCAAAATGCGCTCGTAGCTGAAGGAAAAGACAAGGCGGGTGTTAGTGGGTGCTTTGCTGATGTTCCTGGTTTTCAAATTGCCCACCAGCTTCCACGAGAGTGGGAAGAGCAAGGCAGAGGCGGGCGCTGCTGCTGCCATCCTTGCTTTATGCAACGCTACCCACGATTGTCACAACATAACCCGTTTGCCTAGACAGCCTGGAAATCTGAATTGGCTGAATTTTTGTGAATTAGTTTGGGATGTTTTTGATTTTCTTCCACAGCAGCGCCCGCTGAATATACTGGCCAGCCAATACTGAATGCCTTAGATAAGAGAAAGTGCACTGAAGCAAGTGAGTCTCCTGGAATGACATTTCTGAGACGGAACCATGAAAAAAAAAATTACTTATTAAATACCTTGCAGAGTTTCTGGAAAATGTAAGTGCATACACTTACAGGTAATAACAAACAATGTTATATTTTAGTTTTAAAAAAAAGGGAGGTACATAATAAAACACATGTAACTTCTTAAATAAATCTTTAGCTGTGTCATTTATTACATTGTCCAAAACAATATCCCAATGTCATTTTTTCAGATGTACATAGCACTAAAAAGTGTGTACCACTGCAGTCGGCCTTTTCAAATAGGCTAGATTTTTGTTTCTTTCTACAAAAAATAATGTGCTTGCTCAAAGCTGTGAGTGAATGCATGCCTCAACAGAAAATCCTGACATAATGTGTAGCTGTTTTTATTAAATAGCCCCATAGTCATAGGAAACTGTAATGACCTGTAACTCAAAAGACACCTGACAAATCTTCATTGTACTTTAAAAAATGTATTAGACAATGTGAAAAAAACATAGTAACAACAAAGAAATGAAAACATTATTTAAAAATTAATAAGATAAAATAGGTTTTACTGCTAACGTTGGCACCCGTTTTGCTTATTTGCATATCTCAAAACATCAAAAGACATCGAATAAATTATTTCTTGCAGGGACATGTTCTCAAGTGGATTGTGCGTTCTTCAGGGACTGTGTCCCACTGTGTATTTCCATGGCGCTTGGTACAACACAGCTCCAAATTCAATTAGGGCCTCTCTGTGCTACTGCTGAATTAATAATAAACAATAACAACAATGTAAGTGCTAAAGTTATGCTGTGAAAGAGGAACCGAAAAGAAGACTTATTGTGGAACCTGTCTGGAGATCTTGTCATTCACACTATTCACACATTATTCCTCTTGCTCCGTGTACAACTGCTCTCGGCATACCAATAAGCACCACGAAGACAAGCTCTGTCACTGGGTGAGGCTGGATCTGCTCATGCCCGTGGCTTGCTAACGCAGGAGCTTGCACGGAAGCATCTCTTTAGCATCGGAGCAAAGCAGAGATGAAACCTGAACAGGGGGGGAGCTGGAGGACAGGAAATAAATTATTCACTTTCCCTCCTTCGGCACAAGGAAATCGGATAGGACCAGACTGCAGAAACTCTCTCAGACTTCCCTAGACCTGAAATTGCATGAGTGCCATTGCAGGATAACTGATTTGACACATGACTTGGCTGAAACGTGCCCTGAAGTGGCTCTGATCCTCAGCGTGGGGATGTAGCGCTTTCCCTCAGTGTCAATAAGCAGAACCCTGGCAGCCACTGGAGTTTCATTTTTTAATCCCGAGGGCTACACGGACAGCAAAACCACCAGGAACCAGTCACCAATTAAACTAAAAAAGGTCAATTTGTGGGCATCACATTTTTTAGATGGTTGAGAGACATAGAACACCTGCCCAGTGGATGCGAGAGCTAAGGGAGCGGGGAGCTCTGGGGGCAGCTTGCTGGTAAGAGCCAAAATCAGCTCAGCAGAGGTCCCACCACTTCGTCACAGGCTGGGGCTGGGAGGCTGGGAGTTCAGGGGTGTCCCGCTGAGCCCCCGGGCTCCCTGCAGATCCAAACATCGGCCACGGCTCCGGTGCCATCTGACCCACAGACAGAGGGGAGCCGCTTGGAGGAGCGGCTCCTGGTGTCTTGCTCAAAGTGCCCGAGCACCGTGTCGCTTCTGGGTCAGCCCGACAGCCTCAGCTGGGTCAGCACGCGCTGAGCCCCGGCCTTGGATAGCTGGCACGGCATCAGGAATCAAGCTGGGTGATAAAGCTAAGAGCCCAGCTCGGCTGGGAGCATCCAGGAGGCCCCTGACACTGTGGGGAGATCAGGGCAAAGCCCTGTGCTGGCGGTGTCCCTGGGGCCAGCAGTGTCCCCAGGGCTGGCCACCTCCTCCCTGCAGCAGGTGTCTCCCTCTTGCACCGAAGCCATCTGAATTCCCACCGCTGGGATGCTGATCGGTGCAGCGGAAGGGCTGCACGTTATTATTATATCAAGTTACTGCAAACATTAATTAAATGGCTGAAGCAAACACCAACCTATAGAGCCAAATCCTGCTGCCAGCTGCGCGGGTGTAACTGAGAGCTGAGACAGCGTTCAGTGCGGGAAGGCGATTTACCCATGTAGCGTGAAAGAATGAAGGATGCTTTGTTTGGAGGCCCCTTACAGATGCTTTGCTGGGAGGATGTTTCATTGCCTGCCTGAACCTGGGAGGGGCACCAGCATGAACTGGAGGGCCAAGGGTCTGGCCTGGGGACTGTCATCCTCTGTCCCCAACCTGCCGCTCAGAAGGTGACGAGGAACAGCAGCTCACAGCTATTGCTAATGGGCACCCAAAGGCTGGGCTTTAATTGCTCTTTTATCTCCCCTGCGTTTGCCTCTAGCTCCTACACGCGGTTCTGGAATTGCGGGGCTGGGCGACAGACTCCGCCAACAAAACAAATTCACGCTCGGGCAGGATGAGGCGGTGCTGGAGCGAGTTGAGCACGTTCCCCACGGAACCGGTCTGCAGTCTGCTCTCGCTGCTAACGCGGATCCGTGCACAGGCGTGGTCTGGAGGCGACGGGGCCATAAGCGGTGCTCCAGCCGGTCGTGCTGCTTTGTCAGCCTTTGGGCTGAATTTCTCAGCAATAAGGAGCTGGAGACATCCCGTGTTTTGCCCGGTGGAAACGAAGCTGGGCTTCGGCCGTGTTCAGGCTGGACTCGGTGCCAGGCAGCCACAGGTGTCACCCCGATGCGACGTTCCTCGCGGCACCACACCTCGCCCCCTGCAACGCCTCCCCTCATCCACAAATAGAACTAAAAAAGAGAAAAAAAAAACAATAATAATAAATAAAAGATGTTTTGCCGTCTAAATTCTCCCCTTCCCAGAGCCGAACGGGACCAGCCCCGGCTCACCGAGGTGCGCGCTCCCGTGCGGCTGCGAGGAAG
>VXAA01003297.1:540536-551567 GCA_013399115.1 Anseranas semipalmata | reverse complement strand
ACAGCACCGCGGGCCCCGCCATGGACGGGGGCGCCTTCGGAGCGGGGAAAGCCGGCGGCGCCTTCGACCCGCAGGCCTTCCTCCGGCAGCCGCACACCCTCCTGCGGCTCCTCTCCTGGGTGAGACCCGCCGCGCTGACCGGGACGGGACGGGACCGAACGGGACCGAACGGGGCGCGGGGGCACCCCCCCGGCTGCGGGGGCACGGCGGCGGGGCTGGCGGCCGGCGCGGTCCTCGCCTCTCCCCGCACAGACGTGTGTATGTCTCTCTATATACGCGCGTTCTCTCTCTGTACGGTACGCTTCTCATGTGTTAGAGCATTATCTATTCAGTCGCTATATATTATATAACATATTCCATCATCCTATCGCTTCAAACTATACAAATTATTTACATTTTAATATATATTAGCTTTAATCTGTGTGTGCACACATAGCTACGCGCATACATAGATATGCATATGTGCTTTGCTACCTCTCCGCGCGTACATATCCATGCACACACATATATGCACACATCCCCGTAGACATTCAGGGATATATCTCCATGTATGTTTGGATATCTGGATCCATCTCCAGATGTCTGTATTTCCATATATACATACATCCATGCACATATATCCACATACATGTGTGCACACAGATGCACAGCTGTATGTATATATATACATCCATGCACGGGGATGTAGGGCCACATGGGGCGAGAGTGCTCTGCTTTGGGGTTTCATCCCTGGGGAGGGAAGGGGTGAGCCGGGGTGGGCTCTGCCCCCTTCCCCATCCATTTCGGGGTGGTGGGAACACCTGCACGTCTCCCCCTGGCGCGGGATGGTTTGTGGTGGGTGCGGGCAGGTGCTGGGGGGCTGGGGGGCCAGGGGTGATGCTGCAGGCTGTGCAGGGCTTGGCTATGCCCAGGCAAGCTGGGGGGGTGGCTGGGGGGGGCTCAGTGCTTCCTCTTCTTCCTCTCCCCCCCCAGCCGCTTTTCCCCACAACGCTTTTCCCCCCACACCACGGGCACCCGCAGGGCCGTCGCGTCCCCGCAAGAAGGTCATTGGGATTAAGGGAGCGAGTGGCGGCAGGGAGCCGGCGCGGGAGAGATTGAGGTCTGGGCCGGGAGCGGAGGAGGGAGGGCAGGGAGAGGGAGCCGGGGACACATGCGCACCGGCGCTCAACAGGGGAGGCACGAGCTGCATGGCTGGGGGGGCAAAATGAAAAAAATAAAGTACAAGAGGCGTCACAAGGGGAACGGGGAATCACAGGGAAAGTGGGCACGGGGGGTTCCGTCCCTCCATCCATGGGGTCCTGTCTGGGTGGCGTGACTTGAGGGTGGCTGGAGAGCCCTGAGATAGCTGAGGATGTGATTAACGCAGTGGTCTGTCTGTCTGTCCATCTGGGCTTGTTTACAGCCAGGCTTGTGACCTCTGTGCCAGGGCTGCTGCTGGGCGAGGGGACGCACACCCCCGTCCCCGAGCGGGCAAAGCAGAGGCAGCGTGCCTGCCCGAGGATGATGGACGCGGTGTGACCTACAAAGGCTCGCCTGTCTCTAATCTCTGTGACAGAATTTCCTCTTTCTTCCTCTCTGTCTTCTTTGTGTTTTTTTTTTTTTTTCTTTCCTTCATGACTTCATTCGAGCACTGCAGGGTTCTGGCTTCCCAAAGGTGTAACGGAGAGCAGGAAATGTATATGTTTTTACTGGGCACCTGCTCTGCTCCAGAGTACCTCGGGTGCTGTCGGGTCGCTCTCTGAGCTCAGCCCTGTGCTCCCCAAGGTCCCCCCAGCAAGGAGCATGTCCTGGGGACCAGCACCTCCCTGGCACCCCATGGTGTTTCCCCATCGCTGTCGGTCTGACCTTGACAGAGGACAGGCTGGGGTTTACCCTGGTGCTGTGGGACAGAGCTGCATGGGGCCGTGGGAATTGCAGCTCAGCAAGGGACCTGGCGTGCACCTTTTCTCTCCCCAGTGACGGGTTCCCCCTTTTGCTTTTCCTCCAGCTTGGTCTGGTCTCTCCTCCTGCGCATCTCTCCCTCCCCACAGCCAGGGAGCCACAAGCTCCCCCCAGACATTTAGTCACGATTATTTTTTGTTTTCCAAACTTGAGATCCAGAAGGGTCCTGATGGGTGTTGAAGTCTCGTCTCAGGCTGTCACAAGCATCAAAGTCTTTATGGCACCTTCCATAAATCGGCCGAACTTTGCTCAAAAAATAATAGTTCGTGGTTGTTTCGCCCTCCTCACTCCCTCTGGGAGAGAGTTCAGGTGCTGGGATGCTCAGGGCCATCCGCTGTAAATCTATTCATGGCTGTTTTTTTATCCGTTTGTTTCCGTGCTCTTGTGCCCTTCAGTTTAAATGGTGCTTCTCCCTCCCTGGTGTTCTCCCCCGGGTGTATTTATAGGCCGCAAGCGCATCCGCACTTAGCCTGTGTATTGCTGGGCTCTACGAGCCGAACCCTTCTGTCGATGAAGGGCTCTGCCTTGCCCTGGTCTGCTATGAGTCCTTCCTTCCACCTCCTCCTAATGGAAACGCTTTGACTGATGCCTCCTGAGATCTCGTGTGCCTTTCTCCTGCTCGTGGCCTTGGTGGTCTGGGGCTAGTTGGAGACTCCTGTGGGCTGGTTTCATGTGATGAGCTTTAATTAAAGAGCAGAAAATCTCGTGATTGCTTCCCAAGGCAATGACCTTGTGCTCAGGTCATGCCACGTTTTAGCAGACTTTATTACAACACCAAGGTGTGTATGGCATTTTACCAACAGGCAGCAAAGTTGGCTCTTGCCCATGGAGCTTGCAGCCCAATTTAGGCAGCAGTGGGGTCAGGAGCAGATGGGCTGACAGCGGATTATTTATGTTGCTCCTTGCTGAGGAAGAGATGGGACAGGTTTGGAAAGGAGGATGCTAAACTATGGAATGAAGGTAGCAATTCTGGAGCATCCGTCTTCCAAGACAGCTCAGGTTACTTTGGTGCTTCAGAGGCCTGCCTGATGGTGAGAAGGTTGTTCCTGGCCCCGAGGGTCCACAGCAGGTTGTGCTCTCTGCCTCCCCTCCTTCACGTGCCTTTTGGCCACCACGGTCACCGGCTGCGTGCTGGCGAGATGCGCTGGCTCGCGATGAAGGAAGCGCGGCTTCTGCTTCGAGTCAAGCTCAGGGCATGGTTCCTCTCGAGGTCCCCTTGCTTGTGTCGGCTTCAGCAGGGCTTTTGGGGTGGCTGGCAGTGGGATTGGGTGCGAGGCCATGCCAAAAGACAGGCAGTAGATGTGCACAGCTGTGGAGTGCTTTGGGGCCGGGTGCAGCAGGTTGTGTTGTTCCCGGCATAACGTTTCCAGGAAAGGTCTTGGAGCAGGAACAAATCGCCCGTTAATGGCATCTGCAGATAAAAATCTGAGAAGTAGCACATGGGGACCGAAGGCAATGATGAAATATGAGCAAAAAAAACCCCAAACAAGACAATCACATGCAATCTGCTATTTCAAACCATGAGAGGCAGGCAGGTGAGAAGCTGACTGGTGATGAGGCATGGCTCGGCCAGACAGGGCAGAGGGAGGACTCGTGTGACGGCAGGAGGAGCAGGCGCAGGTGGCAGTAGATGTGGTCCTCCACCTAGGCTGCCACCTTCTATGAGTAAAAGAGAACCAAAAAGGTGCGATTTGCAATCACTTCAATGAGCAGCCACTTGGCGATGTGGGGGCTGTCTGGAGAGCATGGAAAGACCTGGATGCCACCATGGAGAAGGCAGGATATGGCCCAAAGGAGTGTTGGGACAGAAGCTGCTGTTTGACTGCAGGAAGAGCGTAAAACCAGATGGAGCTTCTTGCAGGTGCTCCAGGGAAAGCCCTTCTCCTTCCCTGCCAGATGCCCTGAAGGCATCCCAGCATCCACAGAGGGGAGATGACGGCAGGCTCCCAAGCATGGGCAGCAGAAGGGTTAATCACTGCCAAGCCATGTGTGCATGAAAAAGAGCTGGCTGGCGAGGAGATCCTGCTGCGGATCCCACGGCAGGAATTAGGGATGCAGGAATTAGGGATGCAGAGCCTCTCCCCCCACCCTGGCATCACCTGCTCCAGCTCAGCCCGGGGAAGCCGGTGCCACTGGCTGCCGGCTGGGGAAAGGAGCCGGGGTTAATGCCACCCACGTCGGAGGAATCGAGGGCAAGCGTGCGGGGGGCTCAGCCCCCCTGCCAGCACAGGGTCGATGCTCCAGGGTCGGGGCCCATCGGGATGCCACTGGATGCCCATGCAGTGCCAGCTGCGGGGGATAAGCAGAGGCCTTCTGCTTCCAAGCTGCCAGTCCCATGCGTACCAAAAGCTGCGTGTGTTTTCTTCAAAATGAGCTAAGTACAAGTAGATTTAATGATGGTGATGATAATAATAATAATAATCCACGTCTGTGCAGGGCTCTACAAAGCTTTCCAGAAGCTGCGTTTGTGAGTGGCTGCATGAAAATGAAAACCCCCTCATCTCTGCCAGTTCGGCATTTGCGCTCTCCCTTGTCCTCGAGTTTTAAATAGATTTATTCCTGGTTGTTACCAGATCAGGCACAGGAGAGGTTATTGCTTCTTTCTGCCCGAGGTGGATTTGATTTGAAGTCCTGCGAGTAATATTATGTCACCAAACCATTTCCTTTCCCTAATAGAATAAAACAGGGCTGGGGAGGGGGAGAGGAAGCACGCAGGGCAGCAGAGCCCATGGCCGGAGGGCACTGTGGCGAGCCAAAGCAGCCTTATCCTACTAGGGCCCTCGCGGGGATTTCAGGGAAGAAGTCGTGACAAATTTCTGGGAGGAGGTGCAGGAAAATCCTAGCGCAGCGCCGGAGGCACATCACATGATGCCCGGGGCTGGGGATGGGCAGCGTGGTGGAGACCTCACATGATGCTCAGGAGTTTCTGCCTGGCTAAAGCAGATCCCGCAGTCTGGCGGGAGAAAAAAAAAAAAAGATCTTTTATGGTGGGATGCAGCCTTTCATCTGCTCTGTACTTTTTTTCCCCTTACAAACCCTCATGCCCTTGTAACAGCCGGCACAAGCCCCTTGGGAAACCAGAACAGGAAAACTCTCAGCCTCTCCCTGTCTCCTCCTGCAGTGCCCTAGCATTAAGTTCATTTATTCGGTGTCTTTCAGCGAGTTGCTCTGGGTGTCAGCATTGCAAAGTGCCTGCCTCTGGGCTTCCCCAGGTGCCTCAAGGCCCTTAAACAGATGCCTGGGGAAATAACTGCAACAGCACGTGCTGATGTGGTGTTTGAGGAGCATTGAAAGCAGGGTCCCAGCAGCAGTGCTGGGTCGTCCAGATCATCTCTAAGTGCTCTTTTCTGTCCCTTTTTCTAGTCAGCAGCATAGCTGAATATATTACTGCTTATGCCAGAAACATGTACCTTCAAAGAGATTGCACACCTTAGTGTTGCTCTTGGAGGCCTAAGGAAACCTGCTCAACCTAAAAATCTGGTTACTGTAAGCCCTGTCAAGTTACTCCAACAGCCTCAGTGAAGAAATGAGGCCACTCCGGTGCACAAAAGAAAAATGCCTACCTGGTTTTCATCACCACGCTCAGGAAAGGAGCTAGTTATCTCCCTCTGCAGAGCAGAGAGGTCCACGATAAGAGCACTGTGCTGCTTTGGGGGATATCAGGATGTGGTGCTTTGTGCCAGCCTCCTACAAGTCACTTCATGGCTGTACGTGAATTCTGGAGCATTTTATTAGTCGCTATATACAAAGCCTTGTGCAGCGGGGACTTGCTATGCAAAATGAGGGTGCTTCAGTTATACAAACGCCAAGGAGCAGCAATGCACAGGGGAAGGAAGGTAGCTGGCATTTCTTCGTAAGTGGTGCAGATGTGCTGACAACAGAAGCATAAATGCTTCCTCCTTGCAGACTCGTGGTGCTTTGTTTATAATCCAGGCGGGCATTCATACTGCACCTGCTGCCTGGATTATCTTGGCACACATGTGGCTTGCAAAATCAAGGAAATACAAAATACCTCATCTTTCCAAGATGCCTTGCTAAGTCAGCGAGCTTCCACCCACCACCTATGCCAAGACATAGCTGCTGTGGGTTGAGCGTGCAGCAGTTCAGAGGACGGGCTGTGGCACCGGAGTGGACACCAGTGGTGAGGAGACGTCTTTACCACGTTTCTCTTCCCAAGCTGTGGCATCTTGTCTGACCGAAGGTGGACACTGGAAGTTAGAAATGCCACTTCTGCTGGAAAACGTAGCGGGAGGGAGATGCCCCTCTGGTCTCGTGCACTGAACTGTTTCTTTAGGAAGTGCTGACATAGATAGGTATGAAGGGGCAGATGCAAAAAGGAATTATTCTGCTTCTTTTGCTCAGTGAGAGCCCTTCCAGGTCAGTGGCAAACTAAGAAATAAGAGCCCAGAGAAGATGTGTGTCATGGTAGGAGCAGAGTAAACAGAGGTGTCTCTGGGGAGAGGCCATTGCAGAAGTTCCCTCATCCCAAAATGAGCAAGCAGAGACTCAATACAGCTTGTTGCAAGGGTTGACCTGACTCAGGGAATCAACATTTTACCACTTTTGAGCCTTGAAACAAACATGAACACCAGACTTCGCCTCTTTTGAGGCTGTTTCTTATCTTCCAAAGAGAAGATATACTTTCTGTCTAATGCTGTGGAAAACCAGGCACCCCCTTTGTAACCTCAATATCAGGAGGCTGGTGCTTCAGGTGGCAGTGTCAGCCCTGGTAGCACCTGGACTTCACTTCAAGGAGTCTGTTGGCCCTCCTGTAGGTCAGAGGAATACAGCATTTTCTGCAAATGATGCCAGGCAGACCTGCCAGCCCAACCTGTCGTTAAGGTGCGCGAGACTTCCCTCTGAAAGACCCTGTATGTAATTGTCTGCAAGTTTGCTGCCTTTCTAAACCATTCAGACTGAAATCTTGAAGACCAGACCTTGGCTTCAGGCAGAAGAGATTTTTATTGGATTCTGTTTTTCACAGGCAATTTGAGCAAAATATGATCAATTTTGATTTTCAAGAAGAAAGAGGAGGGGGAGGAGAAATCGGTTGTTTTATTTCCTATCTTAAAGATCTCTTGCACACTTTCAGAAAAACCATACAGTCCCAATGCTTAGGAGCACCATCGCCCAGCTTTGTTAGATTGCTGTAGTCAAAAACATGCCCAACGTCAGCAACCCACATGGGACGAAATTATGGGCCTTTGGGTGAAAAATTAATAATGGTGTCAGTAGATACTTGTTAGATCTTGGCGGCTGAAATGTGGTCACTGCCGAGGGCTGTCAGGGCCAGTGAGTAGGGTTCCTCTGGTTCTTAATGCTGTCGGTCAAACAGCAGAGGTCTGGGCTGTGGGACTGGGGTTTCTACCAAGGGTCTCAAGATACTGGGCAGAGAAAAACCTGCACATCCCACCTTCATCTTCCTCTCTTTCTCCTGCGGCTGCGCGGGGAGGCTGTTTAGTTGAGATGAAGGACTGGGGCTGCTGTAAATACCTCTGTGCTGTGGTGAGCCTGCTGTGTCAGAGGGCTGGCCTTGCAGCAGGTGACAAAGGCTAAGTCAGTGAGCGAAGATTAAACTGGCAACTGCGGATTATGGCATTTCTACCTGGCCTCATCCTTAATTCTACCTGATTTAAAATAACGCGCAGCCGCAGTGGCGGTGGTGGGTAGGGAGGGCTCGTGGTGGCCCTTCTCCTGCGACTTTGATCAGCTTTTGGTATTAGCCACAGTGATGGTGAGTGCAGGAGTGAGAAGACTTGCAAAAGCAGATCCTGGCAGTAAGTCAGCAGGGAAGAGGGGGACACATTGAGCTGAGAGATGGAGAGGTATGTGGAGCCAGCAGGCAAAAGCGAATGGTCTCAGCGACCCAGGGCATGGGATCAGACAGCAGAGCAACAGCCATGTGAGTGGATGGGGAGAGAGAGGAGGAGGGAAGCTACCCATCCTATTAGATCTTCTAAATGCCTGGAAGAGGTAATAAAATACATTAAAAAAAAAAAAAAGGAAAAAAAAAAGCCCAAAGAGAGGGGCAGAGGATGTGGACAAGGGAAGGAAGCTATGCAGAACCACCTGTGCCACCACCCAGGGTGACCAGAGGCGATGGATTCTGCAGATGCACTTGGTCCTGCCAGGTGTGCATGGAAGGATGGATCCTTGGTCCGTGAGATCCGTGGGGAAGGTTGGAGGGTGTCATGAAGCAGAGCAGTGGGAAGAGGGGGCCATGTGCAGGGAGGTGGGGAGAGCAGGAGCCTGTCGGGTTGGCAAGCAGAGCTGAGGCTGTGGGAGGGTGAATGGGGAAAAGAGTGCAGTAGCTGGATGGATAAAATTGGAGAACAAATGCGTGGTGGAAACAATGATTTCCTAGAAGGGAAAGGAGTGGGTGGGGGAGTAAGTGCAGACTAAGCAGATTTCTGCTGCTGGGAGCTCTTGCACGCAGGCACCCGCACCAAAACCTTATCTGAATTTACACTCCACGTCACTTCCCCATGTGTCTGCAGGAAGCCACCCTTCCTCCAGGCTGAGGAAGGCCTCCAGGCTTTACGTCTGTTTAGATCAGAAGGATGAAAAGACTCCATCTAGAAGTGCCCTATTTTAAGCTAATCCTCAGAAATAAAATAAAACTGCCCGGGGCCGCAGTCCAGGCGAGGCAGTGGGACGGGAGCTCGGCACAGAGAGATGCTGGTGGAGGGCAGCTGTGCTTGCAGGAGCTCCCTGGTGCTGGTCCAGAGGGGGCTTGCCCTGATGTGCCTCCCACCTCCATCCCCCCCAGGTGTTCTCCATCGTGGTGTTTGGCTCCATTGTCAATGAAGGGTATGTGAACCGCCTGGACGAGACACAGGAGCACTGCATTTTCAACCGCAACCGCAACGCCTGCAACTATGGCATTACCGTGGGTGTCCTCGCCTTCCTCAGCTGCCTTCTTTACCTGGCTCTGGATGCCTATTTCCCGCAGATCAGCAGCGTCAAGGACCGCAAGAAGGCAGTGCTCTCGGACATCGGCGTCTCAGGTGAGCTTCCTGGCCGGCTGGCATAGTGCTGCTCTCCTCCGTGGCACGGGGAGCATCTGTCACCTCGCAGGCTTCTGCTCACAGGGAGCTCTTTGAGTTTGTTACTCTCTCAGACCTTCTCTCTCTCCTTTCTCCTCAAGCAATCTCTTCTTCTTGCCTCCTTTTTCACAGCGCCATTATTCCCCTCTCCCCCTTCACCATTTCTTGCATCCACCCTGTCTCTGAACTACCTCCTGTCCGTGCTGCATCCTCATCACACGGTGGGGTGGGGAGACCTGCGGCAGCTCGGCATGGTGGGCACGAGTGTGTGCGTGCACACTGCTGTCCTGTTGCTGATGGTGGGCTGGTGCCAGTGCGACCTGCAAAAGGAAGGAGCACTGGCCGCTGCCTCTCTGCTCGTCTCCATAGGCATAGCTGAGGGAGCCCTTTAGGATCAGCAGGTCTTGTCTCCCCGTATGCTTGTGCTTGCTAAGGCCAGGTGTTGATGTCTCTGGAGACGGTGCTTCCTTCCTCTCCAGCTCCAGGTGTTTAAACCATGTATATTTTAACATAGAAAAAAGTTGAGGATTTCACACAGGCTGACTAAACCTGTCCTCCTAAGTTTCCTGGTGTTCCCCATGCTGACAGCTGCGCAGGACCTTATCCAGCCCTGAGGCTTATTCTAATTTAGCCAGATCCCTCCATCCCCAATGGTGTGAAGTGGCCACAAGTGGAGCGAAGCAGGATCAGGCGCAGCATCTGAACTTGTTGAGGACTTCTGGCTTGCAAGTTTGTTCATATTTAGCCTAGCAGTCCCGCACTCAGGTAACAGTGCAGAGAAGGAGATGGACCCAGCACTGCTTGGCTCCCCCTTCCAAATGCCCATTTCCCTGACTGCTGGCCATCTGGTTATGCCTGGAGAGAGGGCGAGTCCTGCTCCTCCCCATCAGATGCCAATCTGGACGCCCAGCTCCATCTCCCCACCACCCAACCCCTTTCCCGGGGATGCAGGATGTTGGTGATATCTCAGCACCTTTCCTCAGGGGCTGCTGATCTAAGCAAAGGCCAGTTGTTGCGCAGCTGCAGGCTGCTTCTCCTGCAGCTCCCTTGGAAGGAGCTGCTTTCCACTCGTCCTTGCAGGACGGGGTTGTGAAGCAGAGGCTGTGTCAGAGAGCCCAGGTGATTGCTCTTGTACTGGGAGCCAAATGCAGGTCCTGTGATCAATCCAAGCACAAGCAAACAAAACCTCCTCACACTGACTCCCTGGAGGTACTTTCTGCAGGCACCTATCATCACCTCGACAATTTAGCTGTCAGTGAACCTGCCAGATCATTTGGGCTTAGAAAGCCTGCACAGGCAAGAGTTTGGCCCAGCCTGCAGCACACTGGTGGGTCTCCTCGGGTTGCAATTTCCAGAGAAACATGGTGTGTGTATCTTGTGCTCATACCTGCCTTCTCAATCTCTCTCCCCTTCCCCTTTGGCATGCTGGTGATGTCCATCCCAGCCTTTTGGGCGTTCCTCTGGTTCGTCGGCTTCTGCTTTCTGACCAACCAGTGGCAAGCTTCAAAAAAAGAGGACAACCCAATGAACGAGGGAGGGGACGCAGCCCGAGCAGCCATCACATTCTCGTTCTTCTCCATCTTCACCTGGGTGAGTAAAGCAGCCATGATGTCAGATCAAACGTCTTCTGCAGTATTAGCTTGTGGGGAGTGGGAGGTGACTGGATGAGACTGGTTCGCTCTGGGATCCCAGTTCACATGGCTTCAGAGAAGGAAAAGCAGGAGGGAAGGTAGTTAGGAGGGAAACCTGGTGGGGTGGTTTCACACTGATGGGCAGCTAAGCTCCACCACGCCGCTCTCTCCCTCCCCCTTCTCAAAAGAACAGGGGCAGAAAATACGATGGAAAAAGGCTCATGCGTTGAGATAAGGACAGGGAGGTCACCAGTTACCGTCACGGGCAAAACAGACTCAGCATGGGAAGGTTAATGTAATTTATTGCCAACTGCTAACAGACTAGAGAGAACTACAAGCAAACCAAAAACCCCTTCCCCCATCCACCCTCTCCTACCTCCTCCCCCCAGCAGCACAGGGGAACGGGGAATGGG